>KZ807602.1:2098-46669 GCA_000696205.2 Oncopeltus fasciatus | reverse complement strand
CCAAAATTTCCAATATATTTATTTATTTATTTATATTTATTACAAAGTATATACATAATAGAATAGTGTTTGTTAAATTGATCTCTCACTCTGATAAAATTACAAAAATGTTCGATAAAATATTTATGAAGGTGTGCTGAGGAGATCTGTTCCGGTTTTCCGCTACGGTTTCGAATCCGCCCTGGACAGGTTTTCAATATAAAATAAATACAAGTCTGGATTAAAATAAGATGGTGACCTGTAGATAGCCCACCCTCAACATGTGTGAGTGTGACTGTGTAAAAGAAAAATAGTTGTTCGCTCAAGATAATTATAAATATGATTTAATTTAAATTTAAAGCACTCATAAGTACATTTTAAAAATCTCACTGTGATCATAGGATTGAGATAGTTACTACTGCATCCCATTGAAACCTCTCATAATATTCAATGGTCTTTTTGCGGTACGGCCGTTATAGGCTCACAAAATCTACAAATTTTACTTTTCCATCACTTTTGTAAAATTTATTTATTGAGAATATTAACCATTTTTATTCATTTTGCTCAATTGAAAAAAGGAAAAAGTGGCGGCTGCTATACATATCTAAGAAATCTGGGATTTTTTCTAAATTAAAAAGCATGTGTACATAAGTGTATATATTGTATATATTATTGTCTATATACTTTACCTCCCACAATACAACAAACAATTAGTTTAGTTTACAGAGTTTGTATTTATAGTTTTTTTTTTATTTTTTAAATTCTTTTGTGTATTGAAGTAATAATATATATCTATCATACTATTATCCGTCTTCATTGGTTTCTGCAAACCATCTTCTGTTGGAAAGCTATGAAGACGGATAATAGAAGGTATGATAGTTCTGTATTCATTGGTAGTGAATAATAAATATATTTTCTTTTCTTAGAATAACCATTTATTATTTAATCTTTCACTAATAGAAATGCTGAATCTTTGAGTATAATATGCTAAATTATAAATATATTGCGTACATGTGCATAGACCAATATTTTACAAAAAAATAAATAAATGAATGATACATAGTGTGAATATCAAGTTGATTAGGTATAATAATCAGACAAATATGACTTCTTCAACATTTGTTTTCATTTTTTTTTTACTTCAGAGATCTTCTAATGATACATACTTTATATTTTATTTCTATTACTACATTTAATATAGTTTCACTTAATTTTTCATAGCAGTTTTACATAAATTATATTAGATAAGCGGGAATAGAGGTCAGAACATCGCCCTGTCCCCGGCTAACTATTCTCAACACTTAATTCTTGAATTTATAATTCTGGATCTGAAATATTAATAATAAGGCAAGGGATGATAAATTCCATTGAAGCAGAATAAGGATAATTGTTTTTGTGATAATATGTCACAATACTTGTATTATGGAAAGTGGGGCATGTAATTTCTTCTTAATAGAAATAGTGTATGGTAGTGCGAATACCTTTTCGGTATATTCTCTTATATACATATAATATTCAATATGAAATTATTTGCCTCCGTCTCAGAGCAATGAACACTAATTCACGGCATAAATCTAGGAAATAGTCGAAAATAGGACAATATGTTGGCCGAGGACTCTCAGCTGGTACGACACATCGCTTTCTGTTAGATTTCTATAATATATTTGTGTAAGCACTTCGAATAGATTTGAAAATACTTGTAACGAATAACAAATTCTTCAGTTTTGTTAAAGACGAAGTATGTAATTATTCGGTATTACATAAAAGTGACTATCACAAATTGATGTGGCAATGAAAACAGGCTACTATCGATTGCACCACTTGAATTATTTGTAGCCCGCATTACAAAACTTTTCTACACTGAAAGAGTTTCCAACTCTTGAATATTTTGACTGTAAAGTACGGCTAACTTCTCAAAACACATATTACATGTTTTCCAGTATTTTTATGAATATTTGCACGGAATTTTATTTCAAGCGAGGAGAAAGTATGTTATAATTTTCTAATGAGAGGTAAACATAGCGAGAAGGGGGGGGGGGCAGTATGGATCGAGGGGGGTTCAAGGTACCCCAAAACGCACTCAATTTTCCCGACGGGCGGAGAGGAGAGGGGGTGGTGGGTGGGGGTGTTTTTGCGGGGCACAACCACGTGGTCCTGTCCCGCCAGCTGGGAGGCCCGCCTGCCCCGACTGCCAGAATGGGACTAACCCCGCGCAGGGCCGCCATTGGCCGCCAGCGGGAGGAGTGGGGATGGGCAGGCTCCGTCCCAGCCAATGGGAGAGCGAGGGTCGGCCACGCCCCCCCGCCTCCGGCCCTCGGCCAGACAGTCTCACAAGAGACTTGGGGTAGCCGACAGTCCCTTAGTCAAACTCGTATTCCACCCTTTTTACGTCAAAATATACGTAGTCTCCTTCGCTGCTTTCCCTTACGAACTCAATGGCAGCCCTTAAAAACAAACCCTCAAGGTCTCTTACGTCATATCTTATTTACAACTAGCCCTAATATAACAAATTTATATTTAACTACCTACTAATAACATAAGACATGTAAATGGAACATATTAAACTTCTTAACATATCACCATTTATATTTTCATAATTTACTACCTATATTTCCCAAATAACTAACAGCACAAATAGCAAAACAAATTAATTTCCAACGTAACCTCTAATAAGTGGATATTCAACAATTTCAAGTATTTCCTTGTCTCTTGTGTTTCATAAACTGCTCCTTGCATATAATATGTGATACCATTACTAAATTATATCTAGTTGATAATAATACATTCTATTTACCAAAGCAACGTCACATAACATACTATGTTTATTTATCTCACTCTAATTAACTTCTGCCTCAATTTATACCTAGTACTACTGAGCAACCTTATCTATCCATATTGTCTTGACAGAAGTGATTTGACACTCTCCTCAATTACATGTTATGTCTAAGACTGATTCAAGCGGTACCCTGACTCCTACTATTTATACTTTAATGTAGACTTGTTAGGTAGCTTTGCCAATCCCTGTACCTTGTTGGATCGATTTCTACAAATTCTTACGTGTTCTTTGCAATCTTCCAGAATAAAGAGCAGACGAAGGAGGACCACCAGGAACCAGTAGCTAGCAGACATGCGCCGCCTCCCTCCGAACCAAAAGGGTGAGTCTCAAACAAATATTCTTTTTCTAAATTTCATTAAAAAAGAATATTTCATTAATTGTTTAGAAAAAAAGGGTTTTCGTTAAATCGTCAGTACCCCTTTGCCACCATTCATCTGCTCCCGATAACAAAAAACAATGTATATTTCTTTTAAATTAATTTTCCTCCTAAATCTTAATATTTATTTTCTCTTATCTTCTTGTCAAAATAAATTTTTCAAAATTATATTATAACTCATTTCTGGATGTACATCCAAACTTATTTGTAAGATATAAAATTAAATAATAACAATTACAATTCATCTAGGCTTCATATATATTAAAACAAAATAATCATAATAATATGTTATTTACAATTTTTAAAGAATCAAAATTAGTTTCTTGATTATCTCGATTTTTCGACCAAATGATTGATTACTTTATGTATTACAGGAAACTAACATTAGATATTTCCAATTCGTATTTGCCTTTGTTTTTTTTTAGCTGACGTTTCTAGTGTCTATGATGACTAGCCTTTGTTTATCTTATCTCTATTACGCCATCTTTCCTGTCGAACTTTGATTTGCTCCTGAGTAGAACTGACGTGTAACTGAAGTAATAGATTATTTAATTAATTTCGCGAAAATATCCCTCGTAATTAATTTTTGTCGGCAGAGAATTCCTAAACAGAGACTAATGAGGGGACTGTGGTTGGGGTAGTGAGGGGTGGGGGGGTTAGAATACTGAGGTACCATCGCCGTCATTGACATAAGATGGCTAGAAGTATCAATGGTTAGCAGTTTGTCAGTCTTTCGAATTTTTGTCAGCAACATTTTCTCAGCAATTGTTGCTAACTCTTGTTACGTTGAACATTTTCTCTAAGATACATACTCCTACATTTGTGGAATTAAGAAATTCATTTATAGTTGTCATCCCACCAACATATGAAGTTAAATTTACTTGTGTTCCCGATTTTGTTTCCTCCTGAAATTCGCCTCATATTTATTCGAGTTAAGTAGTTAGTAGTCATAAAATAAATAAAATACAACAGGTTTCACCTAACATTTCCTAGTCTGATACATTGTTTAAGTTGTTATAAATGTATGTACATTTTGTTACGAATGAATTTTGCACATTTTAAATAAACTAAATTGTTGTTAAAAACCGTAGCATAGTGATAATTTTCCAAAACGGACCTCATTATAAATCTTCAAAATAAGGAATAAAAAAATATTAATGTCCATTAATCTATTGTTAAATTGAAAAGTGGTGCTTAATTATTTTTATTAAAAATCAAATTTCATAAAATCTAATGCACTATAATTTAGTCTATAAATGTCAGATCCAATATTTACAAAAACTTCTTGATAAATTGGTCTGTGAAGTTCTATTTTTTGCTAGTTAAAGCAATTGAATTAGTCCGATTGCCAAGCACTGAAATGTTGGTGTACCAAATTTTATTTTTAGATAATTATCACTTTTGCCGAAACTGCACGCAAATACTGTTAGTTTTTGTAGTAAAGTATATCAAGTGTATGTGACGAAATTTTATAAGAATCACGCTAAAACAAACATAAATTCTAAATTCCCCATGAATTTAATTCATTCGTATAATATAATATTTTACTGTTTTAATATATAGTATAGTACTATAATTTTACTAAAGAGAGTGAAATAAAAAGAAAAAAAAATTCCCCTCCTTTTTTAACTTAATTAAGATAGTTAATACTATCAGTGTCAGTGTGCAACAGAAATTGTTGTAATATAAATAATTAATAGTAGATCTTTATTAATTATTAAGTAAAAACTGTATTAAAAAAAAGCTTCTAAGTTAAGACAATACCGTGGAATTAAATTGCAAAAAGAATTAAAATTAAAATTATCTAACAATCAGTTCTAAAATATATAAATAATTGAGGTTATACATTCTTTAGCAATATTTATTGTATTGGTTTTATGGAATAATTGCTTTCAAAATATTCTAATATTGTCCACAAAATTTTCTATTTACAAAGAACCCTTTATTGAGTATGAAACAAGTTACCGAAGGGGGTTAACCTGTTCATTTGGAATTAGGGAAGTAGAATGTAGGAGCTGTTCGCAGAGAACTATTCTTACTTGTGTTGTGTGAATACATCGGTGAATAAGAGAGTTTCACTATTACTCAGTCTTTTAGTAGGCTGACAAACCTGTTCTGTCTAGAAATGAGGCAGTATAGGCTATGTACTGTGTATGTAATGGCGACAATGTCAAATATAACGAATTAACTGCTTATTAAACACCTTATAAACCAAAATGTATGGCATTCCTTAATCATTTACAGTGCCTCTTTTATGGAAGTAAGTAATGCCTCGCCTAGCGGAAGAAACGTAAACTCTGCCAATTTTATCTTTTAATTTTATGAAAATAAATTACGTTGCTCCTTTATTAAACTCATTAAATTTATCACTTAAATAATTTGTTAAAATTAATTAAACAAATTTAATATTATTTTCTCTCCATTTAAGGTAAAATTTTTTTTTTTTAAATTTCAAATAAGGCAATAGATAACTTTGTAGATAAATTTCTTGGCCGTCGAGTTTCGTGAGGAGAGGATAGTCAGGAATTCGGTCTTGGTAGCCTAAGAACTAAAAACTTATTTGTAAGCATTTAAAAAAACAACAACATTTTTTTAGATTTTATTTTAGTAAACATTTGTGCCCCAATTTCAGGCCTTTATCAGGGCTGAATATGAAAAAGACAAAAAAAAACATTCAAAAATAATATAGAAACATGTCTTTATGTAATAGTTAGTTAGTCATGCTTCTATATTATTTTTGAATGTTTTTTTTTGTCTTTTTCATATTCAGCCCTGATAAAGGCCTAAAACTGAGGCACAAATGTTTACTAAAATAAAATCTTTTTTGGTTACAAATTATTTCTTAACTCTTCAGCTTAGTAGACTAAATTCCTGAAAATCCTCTCCTCAGGAAATAAATAACTTTTTCTAACATCGATTTTTTTAATTCTATCAGAAACTGTGAAATACCTGACGATTTTCTATGCTGATCTAATCTTAAACAACCCCCAACCCCTCCCCACGTTCTAATTTCTCAACAGTTAGCTATCACAGCAAACAAATTGAGAAAGTTTACAATCAAAAGTGCTAACATTAGAAAATCCGGTTTCGGTTGTGTGTTTGAAGATGACAGGAAGTAACCTCCTAATAAATTTATAACACTGCATATCCAATCAATAATGTTTTACACTCACACTGTTAAAAATACAATCACAAATAATTAATTTTCGAACAAACGAAGCTATTTTCGTTTAAAATCTATTCACCTCTTCCCCCTTTGGAATATTTAGGTGTATTTTACTGGGAAAAACACTTTTAACACGTTTAATGACTTTAAGATGTTATAATTAGTTTAAATGTATTTTAACTTAAACGAGTAAAATAGAGCATATTCATATGCACATTCATTCTGATATTTTTATGAAAATATTCGTTTCTGGTTTGTTTATTTTATTTTTTAGTGTTGAGCTGTGACTGTAATGAATTTAGTGAATTGTCATATCCCATACAGCTCCAAAATAAACCCAGACTCACCAAGCTAACTCACAAAATAGTTAATTCAGTGTTTAAATAGTAGCGACCATTTTCTGAAGAAATATTGCCGTGTGTAGTTTCTGTACCATATGTTGGGGCCAACGAGGAAAATGGGAAATACTACTGTAATATTAGAATTATCGCTTATAGGAAACAAATTAATGCAAGTTTGCGACTAATTCTGGTCAATTTGCAGTTGACATCCAAAGAGGGAATACACTTTTATGTTTTTGTCAAATATATAGTCTTCCGTCACTCTACTTCACTAAAATTTCAAATATAAATCACTTGGGAAATTTAAGTCTGCAGCAGATCCCACTCCCCTCCCAAAATAAATAAAAAATAGCAATTGCTCTAAACTACTCCTTTCTCTGAATTAATTAGTTTAAAATTAATTCAATGACTCCAGGAAATTAGTTTTTGCAAATCTTGAAATATAAACAGATATTTCTGAAAACTCGCCCCTCATAAAGCACCAGGAATAACTTTTTTTTTTAGCATTATGTTATTTTGTGAATCCCAAATGAGAAATATAGAAAATTAACATTTTTTAAAAATAGTTTTTAACATTTTTTTAAAGGATTATCTGTCAGATAATCCTTTATTAAAAAATACATTTTTTAAATTTGTGTTTTTTGGATCTACCTTGACCGAACCCAACTAAAATCATCTTAGGATTAACATTTTTTATTGAAACCGCTCTCTCTCCCCTAGCCCTTTGTCCTATTTCAATATCGTTTAAAATATGTACTTATAGGGAATGTTTTTATTTTGATTTAATTCTGTTTAGTCAAACAGTAGCAAACATATTGCTGCGACACATTCATAATACATAAGACATTGTTTATGAGAATAACAAAATTTAGCTATGGGAGATTCAAGAGCATTTATTTCATGATTACTTGAATTATATTTTTTCATTATAAATGTACCCAAATTAAAAACTCTGACATTCTTAAAATGAAATGTAACGTTGTGTCCCATGAAAACCACAATTTTTTCTTAGCGATAATTTTTTTTAAATAGCGGTTTGTTACAAAAATTAAACTTCTTTCTAAATTGAGACTCTTTCTTAATCCGTATTTAAAAATAATTTTCATTTTCCAAATATGACAAGAACAAACCATTTAATTATCTTTGGCTAGAATTTTAATTTACAAATTGAATTATGTTGTACCAAATGTTTTACTGTTGGTAAATGTGCTCTAATCTCCAAAGAAGAATTAATTTATGATACGCATGCAAAGTGTTATGGCCACAGCTGTCCGCTGGGAAATTAAATAGATTTGATGTTATATTAATTGAATTAGGTTTCGTAAAAACTTTGAAAGTTTCAATATGAAATTTTGCTTGGATTTAAGCCTTTTTTTTTCTTTTTTTTTGTAGGTTATAAGCAAATTTTTGTATTTTTTAAAAATCACATTTTGTTAATACATTTTTGTTTTATAAATCCGGTTACATTACGGAATTTTAAGAATAACTTTACATCAAGCTAATTTGGACATCTCCATTACTAAATATTTTAAATATTCAATATTCCTTTTAAAGTGACTGTATATGTATATTTTGTCTCTATCAGATTTTACGGGAAAAACTACTGTTGATTTGGAATATGAATGAACAGCTGAGTGTACAGCTTTTCTTTTGTTAGATAAATAAAATAACTTTTCTTGGCCAGAGGTTCTGCACTTCTGTTCAAGTATGTCTGATTCCAAGTGCGATAATCGAGCCGGCCTTAACGTCTGTCCACAGCTGACACAACACAAATGTTCATGTGGGGTCAAGGACACAAGGAGACATTACAACTTATTACACATAATTCTACTTCTGAATCCCACCTGCTTCTTATGAAATGTAAGCGTTAGGAGTCCATATTGCTTGAGGACGAAATATCAACGGGCATCAGCTACAATGATCAAGTCCCTATATAACTTGCGGACCTAGCACAATGTATTCAGCAATACATATGAAAATGCATAAATTAGTTTTAAAGTTAATATCGAGATAGGAGTAAATATCTGACTTTCAATATCTTCATATTATGTGTTTAATAGTTTTATTAAATTTACTTCTACCGCAGAGGGAACGTTGTGTAATCGATAAACTCTTACAGATAAAATCATTTTGAGCGTTTTCCCTGAAATGCTAATTACGAAAGGGAAAACCATGCGATTCTATGTGGTGTCTGTCTGCTAAAACGGAATGTGAGAAAAACACATTTTAGAATTATTTTTTCAAACACATTATATAAAGTTACAAATAAATGAAACATTCCATATTTTGTTTTTCTGATAACTGAGCCATTAAATATTTCTCATTTTCGCCTTTCTCTAAAGAATTAAATCAAATCCTTTAAATAATTTTAATAAATCAATTATAATACTAAATTTCGTTCCATTACTTTCAAAAGTACGGACATAAAAGTTATTACTGAGGAATATGTATGTATATATATACATACTTTTTTTTTTTTAAGTGCCACAAACACAATTGACTGCAAATAATAATGTCACGGTCAGCTGATTCAAGTTATAACCGACACATCTATTGTATTCATGGGAGTAGAGAAATTTTAATTCATAAATTGGAAATTAGCTCTATTATTGTGAAATAGTTCCGTCATCCGCTTATTTCCTGGTGTTGTAAGTTAAATTTCTATTCTTATTAGAACTTTCATTCATTGAATTCATGTCGACCAAAATGAAATGTGAAAATTCAAGACGAGATACATATTTCAGCGTTGAATGTATTACAAACTGCTTTTTTATGTTTTCTTGCAAATTAACTTTCTGGCTTGTTTTTGTTGACTATCACCTAAGGTACACCATTCAGAACAAGAACTAACTTTTGTTTGAAAAGATAGTTTCAAAACAAGTTGGTTCTTGTATCTTACAGATTTCATTGAAAGTAAATGACTGCCTAGTTATCTAATTTATCAATAAATAATATTTAAATGCATTACACATTTTTAACATTCATGAGTATAATTTTACCAAAATTAAAACTTTATCTTACACATATGTATAGATAATCGTTCTGAATTTCAAATACANTGCAAAATAGAAATATAACATATATACCTGAAAATAAATAAGAAAAATAATTACCCCTTTGTTTTTTAATTTATAAAAATGTACAACGTTACATCAATCGTTCAAACCCCAAAATGAAGCGAATTAAATTTATTAATAAACAAGTTTGTATATAAACAAATTGATAAACAGTCTTATTTATTATATCAAGATAAGAAAAAGTAATTCTAATTTTACAGTATATGAATCCTTGTGTGTGAGAGTGTGTATACTGTAAAAGCTTGTAGATTGGATAAATAAAAATTACTTTTTTTTACCTAAACCTTGACTGAACACCTACAAGTTATCTACTAATTGTATAGAATATAGTGTAGTTTAAAAGAAATTTCCTTGCTATTGTGTTCCATTCTGCCTCAATGAAAATCTTCATGACTTCTGAAGATGAATAAAGAAATATTCAGGACTTCTTCTGAAATATTATGGCTTCAGTCTCTTTCTCGCCCTCTCCGACTGGAGCCGTACTTAGCGAGCCCATGATTTTCCCTAATGCTAGTTGTATCATTAAAACTATCATACACTGCTATTCATGCCCATCTTTATTGAAATNTAATAAGATATAAAATAATATTTCTGGCTTCGTCTTTACAAATTATTATACTTTTTTAATAGCGGATTAAAAAACGAGTCCATCTTGGGAAAATTCAGATCAAATTTTAAAATGATGTAAATGATATAAGTATTTAGCAAATCTGTGTAAGCCCCCTTTTACAATAAATTCAGATATAATATGTGTCAAGTAACACTGAAGATGAGGAATACAACAATACAAGACATGGCCTTATTTCCCAAGTTGGTCGTTTGTTATGCATTGTGCAGTTAACAAAAGACAAAAAGAGAAAGAGAAAAGAAGAGAATGAATAAGAATGAGTGAAGTTATAAGTGATTAAAAAAAAAAAAAATAATAAAAGGACCCCTGACTGACATTTTGTTAAAAATGGTTTAAAACACTATATTGCAATAATTACTGTAAATGTGCCCATTCTATTCAAGAGGCATTCTAAATTTAAATGAAGAGTTTAAATGGAACAATTTAAGTATTGTTGTGAAAATCTTGAAACATGCCTATATTTTAACAATACGGGTTATTTCTAGAAATACAGCTGCAAATTTTACTTACATTTAAATTGTATTGGAAGATGGAGGTAAAAACCATGGCCCCCTTCCCTCTCGCAAAAACTGTATACAGCTGTTCGTTTTATATCCAAACGGGGAAGATTGTATTTCAGAATTTCTTGCTTTTACAACATAGTTATTATTACCATTATTTCTGCATCTCATGCAAAATTGTTGATATCAGTCAACAAATAGATGACAGATTCAGGTGGCCATAAGATGTTAAGTAAACATTTGATCATTATTACTTTACTTGAATCAATATTATGAGAAAATTAATTTTAAAAAAGTCCGTAAAATATTAATAAAAATCTAATTTTAATAATAGATTCCCAAAAATCAATCAATAATGGGTAATGTTTTTTCTTTAAGATACAAGTTTAAAGGTGAGACCGTTGTGAAATTGCTTGTGGCAGAGAAGAAAACTCTAGGACATGGAGTTTATGGTCAATAAACCATGGTTTGTTGCTACAAAAACTCTCATACGACTTTCCCTTACTCTGAATTTGTGTGGACATTAATCTTTAATAAAGAAAACATGACTACCTTAGACAACAATATTTCTTTTTTTTCTATATCTTCTCACTAAACCTCACATAATTAAATGTGAAATATTTTCCCTTTTTTGTTCATTTTACGGTATGTTTCATTCTAACATAAAAGTTATTTTCATTTTTTATTTATTTGTATGTTTTTTTGGGGGGGGGAGGGGGAAGGGCTATTATATGTTTTTATATAAACTTACATACAGATATACAAAATTTAGCATTTTCAAGATGTAGTAATTTTACATTTTAGAAACACTGCGCTTGTTTCTCCTACACATACACGTGTTACTCTCTCGCCACGTAGTTATTTTCACTCAGGGAACCGTAAAACGTGTTATTCTACATAAAACTAAAATTCCTTTTGTTGTGAGTCAGCTTCTTGCATAGAGCAGTTGAAGCAGGCCTAATATAGTTCTGAAAAGTGATAAAATTCCTTGCATTAGGTATAGTATTGAAAATCCGAAGAGTTTAGGGGTATTCAGAAGTAACTAATTTTCAAATATTTCCAATATCCCCCCAATAAGTGAATACAGGAAACATTTAAGAAATTTTTTATAAGTAGCCGCATGATATCAACTCATAGCTGCCATTTTATTTTAGAGAAAACCTCTTAAAAATACTGAAATTTTTGTTTGGTGTAAGTTTTATCATTAAACCATTAATATTAACATGTGATTGTCATTGAATGTCATTTTTCCTTTTAATTGTAATCAAATTACAAATTTTTTTTAAAACAGAATGTAATAAATAAATAAAAGTTAAAAAAAAATATTAACAGATATATGTTCATTTGGTAACATAATAGTTATAAAATAGTTAAGTAAAATAAAAATGCAACACCAATAACCAGACTTTTTTGACGTTTGTTTGAAATTTTGAATGAGTACCTTGTTTTTGTATCATGAAGATTTGAAAGTGAAAATTAGTTCAAGATACTACAAAATTGAGAATGCTGTAAAAAAGTAAGAATAAAAAAAAAGCAGTAGATTAGACCAATTGTAGGGGGAAGCTAGAGGAATAGGTTACAGATCCGAAACATTAAACCCCCCCCCCCCCAGATTTCGAGATGTTTTCCCCAGTTTTGGCTAAGTGAGGACGGAAGAGCCATTCCACGTCAGCCGTGTTCGCAGAACAGACACATCACTCCCCCTCCCCTTCCCTTGCCACCCCTACATGAATTATACACTTTAGGGGGGTTCCACCCTCTCCTCACACATCTCCCACCTTCATCTGCAACCCCTAGATGCGAGGGTGGGGACGAGGACAGTCTCCTACGACCTCATTTTCTTTCGTCTTCTTCCTCTACTTCACTAATGTCTTCATTCGATAGCTCCTCTCGGGAAATTGTCAAAATTGAACTTTTACACTTTAAATTTACTGTTGTGTAAACTTTACCTATTTCTCACGCTTCATTAAAAGGGGACATAAATGAGAGGAATTGACGAATTATACCTTGCAAGAGAGAGCATAATTCGCGATCAGTATATCAGTATAACATAACGTACACATTTTCCTTAATAAGCGTCCTTCGTAAAAATATTGTAATTAGGTAAATTTTTGAAAATTTGATATTTACATAATTTATTTCAGAAAATTTAAAATCTATAAGAAATTACACATACTTTTTTCAACAAACTGACCTATATAGAAATTTAGATACTAATATTATAAATTTTGGCCTTCCTCTAAATAACCCCTCCCCCTCATCTAATTCTCAACAAAAGTAATTAATTTATCATTTTATTAAAAATAACCTAAATACCGATAATTTGGTTTTCCATATCTGCCTATAAAAAGACAGGGCCCGACCAACACTAACAACAATATTTTTAAAATATTTTATTTAACATTGTTATACATTTTTCGTAATATGTCATAAAGGGTTGGAAAACTACATTAATTACAATTCAACAATTATGTTTGTCTATAAAAATAATGGAGATATTGACAGTTTGGAGTTCACAATCTAGTCTTCCTTTATCTCCCCCTCCCCCTCCTTTCCCATTTGATTTCTGCCATTATCGATCTTCTCCAACAGAGTGCAAAAGAATAAGCTTTAAAAAAAAACAACGGAATTTGGTTACAAATTGTTTATGTAGGCGAGCAAACGAATTATATATAATCATGTTTTTAGCTTTTACAATGAAGAATCAATGAAGATTTGTTGAATTTTTAATTTTAAACTTAATCTGTCGATCCCTCTCCCCTTCAAAGATTTGTATAAAATTGCTCAATTTTGAAGGAAATAGAAAAAGGAAAGACGAATTATTTCTGAAACGTGCACAATTGTGTAGCTTTGAAAGTGGGCTCACTTGCTGAACTTTACTTCTGCTAGAAAGATACGAGACCTCCATTAATATCAATAAACAAAATTTTGAATATCTCCAGGCGATATTAAAAAAAAAAAGAAAAGCTTTTTTGACCGTAGTTATAATTATTAGATGATTTTAGTTGGGGTTCGGCTTTTAAATATGTATTTATTTTTGGATCTACCTTGACCGAACCCCAACTAAAATCATCTAATAAACAAAAAGTTCGTCTCACCTCTTACAAGAATACCGTTTCCTTATCTCCCTCTTACCCGCTAATTCGGCCTGTTACCATTCTTAATGAAATCTTGATAGATACAAAACTATCAGAAAGTAATATTCATCATTATTTTTCTATGGAAACAATGATAAATATTTTTGAGCCCTACTTATTACCAATCAAAATAGGAATAATGCATAATTAGAGCCGATTATCCCTTTGAGTACTCTTTTAGTCCGCTGGTTCGTTTCGAGGAGAAGCAGGAAAAAAGGAAAGAAAATCTAACTGTGCTCTGTGGGTTTCGAACCCTGGTACCTTTGATTGAGGAGTATTGTGCCATTTCAAGAGGTTATGTATAACTAAATCCTTTTTCGACTAATCCTTCTATAGCTCTGATAATAAAGCTACTACAAAAGGTAGGTTGTAGTGATGTGATATCCTGAATGGTTTTCCTGGATAGCTAGTGGATTTGCTCAGGGACAACATCGATGAATGACCTTTGATTTTTGGCATTAACCCATCGTAGGCGTATTCATTTTAGGCTTATTATTTTTAGCAGTTTCCTTCAAGTAAATCTAGCTGTCTATCATGGGGACTATGTCGTATCTACTGAAATATGCTTACAATTCAACGAACCAAAGGATACAAAGGACTTAACTCCTACAGTTATCATATAGATAATATTTGTTAAGATAGTATGCATAGCTAAAACTATTTTTAAGTATAGAGTTATGCATGTCTACTTGGAACTTATTTCTCACAAATTGCTCCATTTGGTAATCAGAATAGAGTTTCTAGATTTTTTTTTTCTTCAAATCCTCCATTTTAGAATGTCAATGTCGAGATCTGAGAGAAGGTTATAGGTCTTATTTACTTAGTGAATGGGAATTATTTCACGTTGTATGGCGCCTATTGTTTGAGTATGTCGGTTATGCGTTCTCACATTTCCTGTAATTCACTGTATTCCGTCCCGAAGGGGAGTGTATTCAAATCTGTAGGTCAAGGTTAACTGCCAAAGATATCCTCAAACTAAATGAAACCTGAGAATCTAGGGTGCCTTGATGCTGGGCAAGGAATATCTCTTATGAAATTTTCCATGATTTCGTCATATTTTACGAAGATTACATTTATTTTATAAACTTATGCTGCTTGGGGTGGTACATTTTTAAAACCCAAATTACAAAATTCTTGGGAAACTAACCACAGGCTTTTATTTTCTTTCCATAATATTTACCTGACCAACGAAATATATAGGAACATGCGCTAACATTTTTAATCTTCATTTCAACCACTTAGGGAGGGGCTATCATATTATGCCCAGGGCGGGAGTCATTAGAATATATTTGACAAAACGTAATTCAAGAACACAATTATTGTTCAGTATATTTGCGTCACCATGTTTTTATAAAACTTAATGCTGTTGAACGAAGTTTTATGAAATGTATTCTAATAAAATTTAAGTTTTGGATAATTCGTTACATGATTAGCATAATGACATAATTTCAAGAATGATAACTTTTTCACGGCCGTAAAAGCATCAATTTGTGAGTAATAAGTCAACTAAAAAAATATTTAAGTTTAAATTTATAAATTTTCTCTTTTTAAAATCATACATGTACGTATATTTATTTTTACTATTCAATAACTGTGCGTTTCGGACTCTTGTAGACATCCATCAATCTTTAAATTTACAGTCAAACGTCACATTATCACTGAATATTTGTATTTCTAACCGATTATAAATATCTTTAATCCTCAATCGGCGGTAAAAAGGTTAATAATTACTATTTTAAATATAAATTTTTCTTGGTTATGCATTATTTTTCTTTTTTTAAGATCATTATACCAGTAAATTATCTCAGTCTGCTCGTTAAAAATGAAATAAAATTTATGTATTGCTCAACATAATAAAAGTAAAAATTAAACATAAATTTATAATGACGACAAATATAATTAAAAATGTATTGTTTTAACAGAAATAGAAAAGTAATTCTCTTCATAATCTTTGACCAATATCTCTTTTATATGAAGGAGTATTGGAGGAAAATATAATAATAAATAAATAACAGTAAAAAAATAATGAAAGTGTATTAAATTTCACTTGAATAAATAATAATAGTAAAGTAAATCTAGGTAAAATTGAATAACTACTTTTAAAGAAAAATATATTTATGTGTAATTTTTTTCTTTATTATTATTCTTAATTATTTCACTAGTGTATTAAGAATATTTCCCTCTACGACATAAAGCAATACCTTGGTATCATGACACTGTTCTTAAAAAATTGAATCAATTCTTTACTTATCCTAAGAACAAATTTAAAATATGGCCGATACAAAATTATAAATATATTCTCTATATATCTTTCAATTCAGCTATGTAGTGTCTGGTATTAATCCACGGTGAGAAATTTGAATAATTAAGAAAATTTAATTTATATTTTAGCCCCCCTTACAAGAGACAGAGTGGGGTAGAGTTTACAGGAAGACAAATATAATTTTCAAGAAAAAAGTTTTTGACTGTTTATGTAATAATGGGAATGTCTGTCAAGTAAAAATCAATTAAATATTTTTAAAATAAGTAACAATATTTTAACTACATCTAGTGAGTGAGTATTTGAAATTCCAGGTTCTCTAAAAAANTATATTAATATTATATATATGATTTTAGATATAATATAATTGAAATAAATAAATAAATATATGTAATTTGTTGAGATAAAAGATTGATTAGAATTAGCTGAAGATTGGAATTGATGTTGGATTTGTGAGATGGGGCAGTGTCCTCGAAGTAGGTCAGCGGCCGAGGACCTTGACCGCCACCGAGGTAGATACGAGGGAACTACGTCTTCCCGCCTCGCTGGACCTCTCCTTCACACGTCACAACTTTATTGCGGGAACGAGCCACGTGGGCTTCTCTCCCTCCATATTCACCAAACTCTTCTCTTGTTCTGACCATATCAGAGGTGACGTCTGACCAAGCTTAATATGAAATTTAGAACTTGGATTTGAATGAATTGAAAAATTTATGACGTCAGACGTCAACATGACGTCCTGTCATGTGGGAGGGGGATACATTCTTTAAGCTTTGTTTATTTGTCAAATTTAACCCATGCTTTAATTTATTTTTTTATTACTTTTTGTGGTAGAAAGACATAGATATACGCATAGTCGTTACATTGCACTAAAATAACTATTGAAAATAAATATCTGTGAACCAGTAAGTTTTCTGAGACGAGAGTAGGTATTTATCAGACACACTAAATACGATAACGTTATCAAATATGTAATAGGCATTACATAAACAGACATAAACAGAATGAAATAATTCTTGTTAATAATTTTGTTTAAGAGAATCACACCATCAGGAGAAAGAAGGGTTAACTTGTAACCCGAGCCCTTAATAAAAATATTTTAAAAATTGAAAAACTTAATATTTTTTTTAATAGACATTCTATCAGGAGATTTACATTGGAAAGAAATGTGTAGAATAATTATACTTGTACAATAAAATAAAAAAAATAAATAAAGAATAACTTCATTGGTCTTGCGATACTTTGACTAGGTAAAATTACTTGATGAGATGCTCATAAGTAAAAAATTTGACGGAAAAATGAAAGAAATAATAACCTAGATAAAGTTGAGTAGAATGAGAAGTTCTGGTCTTGTTGATTTTAAAAACAAACTAATTCAGAATGTGTTGCAATAAGTTTTCACTTTATCAAACTTATTATTGATTGGTGTTTATGTGTGTGTTTGTCTTTTGACATTTTGGTGGCCCAATTTCATTTTCCTAATAACATTTAGCAGATTTAAATTGAAAAATTAGACTAAATTTGTTGATGATGAACAAAATAGGATTGGAGGTTTATCTGCAACTAATAGAAATGGCTTCCATCGGGTAACCGGCTCTTAGTTTCCAAATATTTTATTAGAAACTTATTCTCAGTTTAGCAGTCATAATAATTATTATCTAAACTCAAAAATATCTGGGTATTATACTGAGTAAAAATTGTATGTAAAGTAATAAATAACCCTTTTATAAAAAATGCTATGTAAAGTTTAAATATAAATATTTTTGAATCGTACAGGGAGCCGTAAAGAAAATCTTATTACCACAGCCGGGTTTATATATATAAATATTGAGTAAGTTAAGTGGTGAGAAACTCGTGTAAATCAAAGCCAACTAGAAGGTAAAGCTGAACTATCAGCAAATGGGACTGTGCTCCACGCTCTCACTGTCCTTGACCTCTTTGACTGTACTTCTACCTCGCTGTGTGTACCTCGCTGGTGGGCCTCAAACCGTTTTCACTGCCATCTCTTCAATAAACCAGGAATAGAGGGCCTTCTATATGCCTTGCTATTTCAAATCGGTTCTTGAAAGTTTCATTGTATTTTTCATGGTAGAACATGAAACACAAGATCTATTATGAACCATATTTAAGCCGTTGCATTAATAGTGATTTTATCATATAGTTTATTGAGCAAAATATTACTTTCCAAAACTCGCTTTCCAATAGAATTATCATATTTNTTAAAAAATAACTAATTCAGAATGTGTTGCAATAAGTTTTCACTTTATCAAACTTATTATTGATTGGTGTTTATGTGTGTGTTTGTCTTTTGACATTTTGGTGGCCCAATTTCATTTTCCTAATAACATTTAGCAGATTTAAATTGAAAAATTAGACTAAATTTGTTGATGATGAACAAAATAGGATTGGAGGTTTATCTGCAACTAATAGAAATGGCTTCCATCGGGTAACCGGCTCTTAGTTTCCAAATATTTTATTAGAAACTTATTCTCAGTTTAGCAGTCATAATAATTATTATCTAAACTCAAAAACATCTGGGTATTATACTGTGTAAAAATTGTATGTAAAGTAATAAATAACCCTTTTATAAAAAATGCTATGTAAAGTTTAAATATAAATATTTTTGAATCGTACAGGGAGCCGTAAAGAAAATCTTATTACCACAGCCGGGTTTATATATATAAATATTGAGTAAGTTAAGTGGTGAGAAACTCGTGTAAATCAAAGCCAACTAGAAGGTAAAGCTGAACTATCAGCAAATGGGACTGTGCTCCACGCTCTCACTGTCCTTGACCTCTTTGACTGTACTTCTACCTCGCTGTGTGTACCTCGCTGGTGGGCCTCAAACCGTTTTCACTGCCATCTCTTCAATAAACCAGGAATAGAGGGCCTTCTATATGCCTTGCTATTTCAAATCGGTTCTATGAAACATTTTAAATCGTCCGAAATTGAATTAGAAATAATATTTCCGTTTTACAGTATCTTGGAAAGTCGTAGGAAATGATATCTGCACCTGGTGGCTGGAAGCAGCACTAGAATTGACTATCGCTTGCAATCCTCGTGATTCTTACAAAGTTCTGCAAAGAGGAATCTACTGGAATGAGACACTTTCTTCCTACCCCCCCCCCCTCCCTCTTTTCTCGATTCCTTGCAGTGATATGGGAGCTTTGCACGAGAGACAATTGGTACGAAACAATGGAGCCCCAATCAATTCATCTTAGATTTCGCCTCCTTCAAAGGGAGAGTTTTCTTCTGTTTGGTTCGGTGGAAAAGATAATTTCAGTTGGTTATCCCTCTTATGAGTTCCTGCATACCCTTCCTATCTTCCAACAATTCTTACTGACTAACAAGCAAAGAAAGTTTGAAATGAGACAAAATTAAGATATATATCGTTAATATGTAAGAAATAATTTCTTGCTTCAAAATATATTCTAACATTGGAAGATTAAACCAATTCCAATAGATATAGCGTTTGTTCTACCGAAATATGCTCTCGTTTTGCTGTCATTTTGTTCAGAGATTATTTAATTCAGTTTCAAAATTTCAAAATTGTCAGTTATTCGAACAATTTTTTTTTTTTTTTTTGGCAGCGTCGGTCAGAAAGTTTAGTGGGAATGTTAATCTATTTTGCCTTGGAAGCTCTTTGAAGAAATGCTTTCAAGGAAATAAATGCATTTAAACGTATTTTTCACGCGTCAGACATTAGTTAATGCACGGGGAAACAGGTGCTGATCTATAATTAATTGGCACATATTATCCAGGAGGCATTGTATGCCAGTGATCTTGGTTCATAGGTTCAGAGGTCATTCTCTTTAGACCATCCTTAAATCTAATGCTTACTAGACCAAGTTAAGATTCAGGAAATGTAAAATATTTATAGTTGATTCATGTTTCGTTTGAGTTTCCTAATTCATTGTCCTAATTTTAGGGAAACGGATTGAGGAACTGTTACACGAGGAGTCAAAAGATCCACAAAAGATAAAGAACACAGCTCTTCCACTTTCAGCATTTAAAATAATAANGAACTTCGTCTTGTACTCAAGGAAGCTGACATTGTCATACATTTTGTCGACTCTCGTCATTTAATTTATTTAATTTTTTCTTTATAAATATTTAATTTAGTTGTGGTATTTTATCCCACGAAAATTTCAAACAATTATTGAGAGGGAATAGAAATTCTGGAATTCTGGGAATAGAAATTAATTTATTCCTAATTAATGATGTACGCCTTCAAAGCTTTCCTCGGCTTTCAATTTCGATCGGAAACTATACAGCTCTTCTTTTATTTATTTATTTATTTTTTTTAATGGCGTGTCAACCTTTGGTCATTAACGCCAGGGAGATATTTTTAGAAGCGGGAAGACATTTTCAAGAATAAGAATTTCTTAGTCATGATGAGGTGTAATGTATTGTTAATGCGAATAGTTATTATGTGGATGTACATAGTAATTTCTTTGTACTAGGAAACTATGGAATTTATAAGAAAAAAAATCGAGAGAGAANTGTGAATAGAAATTAATTTATTCCTAATTAATGATGTACGCCTTCAAAGCTTTCCTCGGCTTTCAATTTCGATCGGAAACTATACAGCTCTTCTTTTATTTATTTATTTATTTTTTTTAATGGCGTGTCAACCTTTGGTCATTAACGCCAGGGAGATATTTTTAGAAGCGGGAAGACATTTTCAAGAATAAGAATTTCTTAGTCATGATGAGGTGTAATGTATTGTTAATGCGAATAGTTATTATGTGGATGTACATAGTAATTTCTTTGTACTAGGAAACTATGGAATTTATAAGAAAAAAAATCGAGAGAGAATGGAGAAGGAACGTAATACTGAAAATGCATCTAGATAAGATTTAATAGCCTGCCCTCTTTCAGAAAGTTCATTACAGAGTCGATGACTATATCGTCATCCAATAGAATTTCTTCTAGAGTCCCATTTAAGTAATATTTCTTCTTTGTTTCTTCATATTCCAGGCACTCTGTAAATATATGTCAGCTCTTCTTTATTCCACTAAATGTTTCTTTTAAGAATCGGCGTGAACAGGGAGAATCGACCTATGGAACCTTAAACATAAGGACGTCATAAATGAACGCAAGCTTCGATACTGTGTTTTCATCATCAAACACTGTGGTAGAGTACTAGAGTCCGCCACGCAACAGTTGCGCTACTAAGCATATTTCCCTTCAAGGCGTACACGAATGAGACTGTGATGGCTTATGTGATCTTAGACTTGAGGGGAGAAGAATGAGACCACTAATGTCGGCTAAGAAGTTTCCGAGAGGAAAGAGTGGGAAGGCATAACCACCACCGTAGTTTTATTCTTAAATGTATGTTTTTCTTCAAAATGCTATACAACATAAACGTTAGGAAATTACTTCTTTTTTTTTATGAACCGATTTATGAAATTTACAGACTCATTAAATGAAAAAACAAAAAAAGATTAATCGGAGAGATTTTTTTAAAAATTACAAACAATAGAGGGCATACGAAATATATAAGTATAAGAGCGCTGCAATTTTTTTTTAAAGGAAACTACATTTGCAAGTTGTCAGCTTAGCGAATTCTTTAGTGTGCAGCTGAAAAATGTTTGGAGTTGAACGTTCGGTTTCATATGGTTCCCACAGTTATAAAATATCTCTTTTATCAATAAACAAATCTCTTTGGGTTTCATTACTCTACCACTAAATATTACGACCTTTAGATCGATAAAGTCATTTTGTACTGTCGCATTTACGGTATTTGTGTATGCACACACCTAATTAATTATGAGTAGTAATTAAAATAAATTAGATTAATATAATTTCAATCTAAATCATTTTTATCACTTATAGTACTTCTTATTTCTAATATATTCTAGCTTTACACACACACACACACACACACACACACACACACACACACACACACACACACACACACACACATATATATATATTGAAAATTCCTTTATGTTATTATATTTATTTAATTATGCTGTAATGTACATTTTGCAGAGAAGGCTGGCTCCTCGCCGCGGGTCACTCTCCGCCTGAATCAGATCAAGGAGAAGAAAGGAAAGCCAGTTTCGGGACAGGAGAAGCAGACGTCGTCAGAGCAGTACAACAATGGGTGAGTACCATCTGCTGAAAATGAATTTTCGTGGGGCGTTCGAGAGACTCGATTTACACTGATTTTTTGCTAAAATAACCAAGTGAAATCATAAAATATAAATAAATTTTACTTGGGCGTTATTAGTTTTTAGCTAATGACCAATAATCTGATCTGCATTTCTAACTTCAAATGGAGGAATATTTGACAGTGGAGATAGTAAGAGGGATTTGGAGTCTGGTCGGAATGTGTTCGGTGGGACATTTTCACCTGCCCAAAACGCAGCCCTTCGATCTAATTTAATAATTGAAAGTATATGTTCCTCGTCTCCTCTTATCCTATTTGTTCAAAGTCATAAAAAGAACTAATATGGGTTTAACATTTTAAAACGCTTACAGATAAGAGGTTATCTCTCTCGAGGGAGGCTTTTCTCTCAGTAATAGAATGACTTAAATGCAGCCAAAGTAAACAACTCAATGTGGGATGCTCCTTCATTTCATCCTGGCCTTCCCAGAATGATGTACATCCCCCAAGAAGGTTATTGCTTCCCGAAGTGGGCCATTCTACAGGAAATCTTTGTTGACAGATGTCTTAAACAGGATTTTTTTTTCTATTTTTTTCAAGAGATACTTTTTCACTTACAGTAGAAAAAATTGGCATACATCAGACCAAAAGTAAAAATCTTCTTCTTTTCTTATGGCGAAATTGGACAGTATAGCATTCTACCTTCACCAAAACTGATGAAATCTTGACAGATAGTTTTTTATATTCTATTCCCTCTCATTAATTGTTTAAAAATTTATGTGGGATAAAATACCACAACCAAATAAAATATTTACTTGAGATTCAATTTCCTCCTTTACAGATAGAGTGCTTTATTTATTTTTTACTAAGCTGGAATTTATTCCATTTTGGCAAAGGTATTGAGTTCATAATATTTTATTATCTTAGTTTTTGTCGTATTTCCATTTTTTAGACGGATAATTTTAAACTGATAAAAGGTTTTCTTTTTTAAATTTAAAAATATTTGCACAGTTTTGGGCAGTATTTTATTATAATAATAAATAGTTTATTATTTTACGAAACGATGTCTAATACATTTATACTCATAGCGTTCTTTATTTCTCTAAATTTTACTGTCATTAAAATTTACAGTCTATTTCATCTTCCAATTAATTACGTCATAACGCGAGAGGACTCTACTACAGAAGTAGAAGCTATGGAATAGCCGGCTAACCTCACAAGTTTATGTAACCACTTGAAGGTTTCACAGCTCCGTAACTTTCCTTGTTGATCTCTCGTGAATTCTACTACTTGGGCTGTTTATTTTGCTTCTGTTTATATTAAGTTTTTATTTTTCTCGTTCATTGTGTCTTTTAATAGCTAATTACTCTTACTTTTGTGTCTTGTAAATTTTTATTGATATTTGACTCATTTAAAAAAATGCAATTATATTAGCTTGATATTTAGTGTTTCTGTACTGAATAAAAAATCTGTTTGTTTTTCGTTAATTCATCATTTTTTTCTTAAAGTATTTCCTATTAATTAAAGTAATTATATTAGATGATTTCTTACATTGTTCTCAACATCTGCTTTAACCAGCTTCACATCAATGTTGTGAAGATTTTTTAAATTAAATGACCAAAGTTGATCAAAATTTAAGTCATTCAATTTAAAGGTGAGTGTAAATGATTGAAGTTTATAACATTGATTGGATGCTATGGTTGTAAACAGTAAATAGCCTGATTTAAAGTAATCAAAATTATATAAATAGCTGATTTATTGTCTCCTTTAATTCACTTATAAATGGCTTCTATTATTTACATTTTTATATTTATTATTATTACCTGTACATTAGTCCTGCTGTTTAATCATTGATCTGATGATGCCTGTCAACTTTCATCTAACTATAATATTTGACAAACAAAAATTGGACTAAATTAGTTCACTTTCTAAGTTGTATTTGTTGTTTAGAGGATTGAAAATATAATTTATTTATTCTAACATTAAGTAAAACCAGTTTTCCATAATTAACTTTTGATATGAATATTGTTGTTAGTACAACAAATTTGGCTGTAGGGATACTGATTCTGTTAGTGCACCTGAATGCCTTGATTAGACCATTTTAATTACTGGATTATAGGTCTACCTTGCTATGACCATGAAATGAGCCCTTTTAATAATCATTCTATAAATTTAATTTAGCCAAGTTTTATTTCCCTTTTTTTTAATTTTCTTATCAATTTAGCCAGGTCTTTTGATTTACTATGGTTTCCTTCACTCATTTCTCCAGATCCTACTATTTACCCAGGAATACTGGTTTCTTTTTGAACATAGTGAAGAGCCTCTTACAGCCGATTGGATGATTATGCCCTATCGTATCGCTGCCAATCAGTTCTCTTACGACCTGCATGAAAAGTTGCTGTTTGAGTAAAGTGTGCCTCTTTTGAAATATTTGTCTTACAAAGTTCTCTGTGTTTATATTTTTGTTTATTTCAATAAAATTGCTGTATTGTAAGCATCCGAGTAAGCTATTATGCTCTAGCTATTTGATCAAAGAGCTGAAAAATATTGCTTTTTAAACTTTACTAATTTCTTCTTATGTCATTATTGTTAATTATATTTCACTATGGCATGAATTTAATTGCTCGTTTTATGATAAATTTAAGCTTTAAAAAAAATTAGAATATGCCATAGAAAGTACAAATATATACTTGGTTAATTAATTTTATTGTTAGTACTTTCAGTTGATCTGGCGGAATCGCCCTGAGTTTATGATGTTAAATTACCTTCTATTAAATATATTCTTAAAGATAAATAGCCCCCCCTCCCCTGAATGGGGTAAATATGTATTTGGTAGTTGAGGGGATATTAAAAAATGCTCATGCTCCTGTAAATAGGTTGGATATCTCCATCTTGAATTTACACATTTTTTGCAGACATTAGCTATTAGTTAAAAAATTATATTCAGCTAGAATTTTCAATTACAAATCTTTGAATTATTACAATTTTTGGGTTCCTTAAAAAAAAAAAATTATGAATATTATAAATAAAACAGCAGGAATTACAGATTTTGTCTACTTCCATAGATTTATCCATAATGTATGGAAGTAGACAAGACAGTGTATAATGTATACCTATAAAATGTCTTTGTAATATTTAACAATTATTAAATGATTTCATTATGAAAGCAATAATTTTCTTTAGCTTCTCGAAAAAATAAATAAATGAAATAGTCTTGTATATTTGTTTAAAAACAGTTTATTATTATTTAATTTTTTTTTCGGGGTGGGGGGGGGGTTTGGTCAAGGTAAATCCAAAAATACGATTTAAAAAATGTGTATTTTTTGAATTATCTGCCAACCTTTTTGCTTACATCGTAAGCCATCTTCAGGATCCCATTGATGACTGACATGAAAATGGGATCCTGGTGACACGACGTCCCCTCTCGCCTTCATGATAGCCATGAAGTTGGTAGATAATTTTTAAAAAAATGCACATTTTTAAATTGTATTTTTGGATCTATCTCAACCGAACCCCAACAAAAAACATCTAATAATAATATCTATGGTCAAAAAAACTTCATTTACAGTACAGTTTATTTTTATTTTTTAGTAACAACATGGAAGGAGGAAAGCAAGTTGAAGAGGGTGGTCTTGGGAAAGAGAATTCAAATCCTGCAAGTGAAGATGTTGATAGGAGTTCTGAAAGTGTTGGAAAAGACGGAACTGTTACCAGCCCAAAAAGCCTCCCTGTACCTGAGGCAGCCCCTGTCAAGAGGTCTCATTCTACCGAGGAGGATCAGGCCCCTGAAGAGGTCCGCAAGAAAAGGAGAAAAGAAGGAGGTATGTTTGTCTAGCCATTTAATTCATTTTTGTTTCTAAACTTCTTAACCTTTAGAAATTTTGTTTTATAAGCCCATCTAAAACTTTAGTTTTTTACATTTTAGGACAGACAGAATTCAAATATACTTAAAAAAGTCTGCTGTTCCTCAAACAGTAAATTTCATCTCTCTTAAACTCCTTTAATATGAACTTTTATTTTTTAAAAAATGAGATAAATGCCAATCATATTTTTTTTAAAATACCGTATTTGTTATTGCTTGGAGCAAACTTTTAGTTTTTTCTTTCTTTTTCAACATATTTAATTTTCGGATTATAAAAGAGGACACTTATGTTGATAGAGATAGGTGTTATATCCCTTATATCTATAAAAAATGAGGTGTGGCTATTAAATAACAAGATTATTGCTTTAAAATATTTTATTTTAAATTTATACATTTTTAGTTTTAACATCTTCAATATACACCCCTCCTCTATACTTACTGTTCTCCATCGAATTTTCTATTGTTCGAAACAGTGCTTGAAGTCTTGTTCTGTGAGCTCCTGTATGACCCATTTGTTTGCCGCCTTTTCTTTCACAGCTTCACTGGACTGAAATCTTGTTCCTTTTAATGCAAATATGACCTTGGGAACATATATATTTTTATGTAGAATGGTCTCTATGATATGCAGTAAAAAGCGGCATTAATCTGAATTGACTATTATTGTCCTAATAATTATATATTGTACTTGCTCTATGAGGTAATGATCTATTTTGTTGTGTAATGTAAGAACATTATGCACCCTACAATGATACCTGACAAATGAACAGCTTTGATATATCTATAGAGCTTTCTTTGTTTTAGGCAAAAGTGGAAGCACAAGTGGAGGAAGCCCGAAGTCTGTAGTTGAAAGTGAAGGGGAAGATGCCAAAAGTGTTGGATCTCCTGGACCTAAGGTTCGCTATAAATAATGTATATTAATTTTAATTTACTCTCTATGCTTGCATGTACTTCTTAACGAGAGAAAAAATTCAATATTTTCATTTCTTATTCTTAAAATTGTTTAATATGTTTTAACAAAATTGTCAAATGTAAATTAATCCCTTTCTAACATAATCTATTCCAAAATGTTACTTTTGCTTAATACTATTAATAGCAAAGCAACTAATGCAATTTGAACTTGTCAGAAACATAAATTTCTGGTAAAGGTTTTGATTTCTATTCAAACTTCTTGTAATGTGATGTCAAAAGCATATATAAACATTTACACATTAAATACATTGAACAATGTGCCAAATTAAAGTGGCATTGCCGGCCATGGATGACGGGCTACTAAATCTATTCAATGTGTGCCTTACAATAGGATACTTTCCAGCAAACTGAAAAGTAGTTTCTATGAGGTCCTGCACATGATCTACGGCGTTCCACTGATTGATATAGCCTTGCAAGCTCGGATGGTGGTATATCTCATGGAGTGGGACCTCCCAATGCCTAAATTCACGAATGAGATCATAATGCGAGCAGTCGGGGAAACTGCCAATCACGACCGGGACAAATGGAAGGAAGAAATTAGGAATGCTGCTATCAGTGAGTGGAACAGAAGATGAACTGCGTCCACCAAAGGAAGTATCACCCGCCAATTCTTACCCACAATACAAAAAAGGCTGGAAGTCAAATGGATATCACCTGAGCATTGGATGACCCAAATGCTTTCTGGACATGGGTGCTGCAATAGCCAAACTCCATTACTTCAAAAGAAACGACTCACGCTTGTGCGAATGTAGCGAGACTCCAGAGGAGGTTCCCTACGTAGTATTATAATCCAACAAATATGCAGAACAGAGAGTCAAGCTCATTAGGAAGACAGGCAAGTTCTCACCAACCTTAGACTCCCTTGTTAATGATGAAAGTAATTATGAAGCTTTCAAAGATTTTATAGTGAGTTTGAAGAAAATCAGAGGTAGCACTTTAAAAATAAGGGACCCATCAGAGCTCTGAAATAAATAATTTGACTCGCTCAAGGATTCAAGGAGCTGAATCCGGCTTCCACAAGGTCAAATTAAACCCAGAAACATATACGAATACATTATATGTTTACAAAAAATACAAATCTGCCAACATTTCGGCTTACATTGTAAGCCATCTTCTTGGCTATCATGAAGGTGATAGGGTCGTTGTGTCACTAAGATCCAATTATCATGACTGGGCCTGACTGGCAGTCATGAAAATGGTATCTTAGTGCCATGTTGTTCCCTCTCACCTTCATGATAGCCCTGAAGATGGCTTATAATGTAAGGTGAAACATTGGCTGATAATTTTAAAATACACATTTTTTTAAAATTTGTATTTTTTTGGATCTACTTTGACTGAACCCCAACAAAAAACATCTAATAATAATATCTGTGGTAAAAAAATAAACAACAACAACTCTCCGTTTGATTATATACAAATACTCTTCTGTATTTTAGGTCATTTTAGGTATTTTACAACAATTATGGGTTATTTGTATGGTATTAAAATATATCCCAAATTTAACGCTTAACTAGATACCTCCAAATTAAAGATTATAAATTGCATTGTTTGTTCTAAATCTTGTTTTTTAACTGTCAGAAAAATAATATGTACTCTTGTCAGACACTATTATCTCTTTAAATTATCGAAATCATTTGCACACCACATATAACATTTCAGAACCATTTAATTGGTTTGTCAACTTGCCAGAAAATCTTTAAGTATTGATTTGTAATAGCATTATTCTAAAACTATGTTTAAAAAATTATTTATTTCAAGTAATGAATTTCCAAATAACTTAGTGAGTAAGGACTTTATGCACTGGTTTAGGTTCCTCCTTTGAAAATTGTGATTGCGGGAGCATCATTGGAGGAACAGGGGAGTGGAAGGGCAGGCAAAAATGGTGGAGCTCGTCACCATCTCCCATATGTGGTGTCTACAAGTAGTGGTGGCGAGGGGGAATCGGCATCATCCCCACAGACTGATGACCATGAGCACAATGAGCATGGGAAGAGGGTTCTCAGGTCGCATCGGTAAGTAACTTTTTTAGAATCATCTGGACTAGTTCATAATTAATAATTTCTCTTTTTCTATGTCTATATTATATGCAAATTATCGCAAACTTATTGGGAACAGATTAATATATATATATATATATATGTCAATGTACATTATGAGTGCACTAGTTCTCACATCAAGTTTCATTTATTTTAATCAGCATCAATAAAATAAGTCAGCAATTTTATTGAAAACGGAAATTTATCCTAGATAGTGGAAGGTATATGAAGAATGAAATATTAACAGTTAAAGAATTTAATGATCTTTCAGTAGGAGCAGTGATAAGTGGATGCACTTCATAGCATCGGCCCTGTGCTTGAACTTTGTCAGCAAAAGTATTATATGAATCAAACAGTTTTTTGCAACATGTGAATAATCAAAGGGCATTAAAAGTTTTGATATCACTCTGAGGATCTTGGTTCTTAATTTATCTTGTTTCTGTAGAAATTCGTAATTGATTTGAACCTTTTCTTTTATATAGTCATTTAATTCAATGTCCAAACATAAATTAAGATATTAATTTAAATTAATTAAAGGTTATTGATAGTTGAAATGATTAAGATATTATTATTGAATACAGAAAATAATCTTTGTCAAGAATAAAAAGTATTGAATTTTGCCACTTATTAATATTAAATTTATATTCCATAAATATGTTTAATAAAAATTCTATTAAAAGTGAAGATTGTTGGGAATTCGGTCATGGTAGTTGAACTATTAAAAACTAATTTGCGACCAAAATAGTTTGTATTTTAGCTGTTTCGACCTGAATTTCAGGCTTGAATGAATGAAAATATAAAACTGTGTGTAATCGATTATATAAATTGGATACTGAACATATTGTAAATAAAAAATTATTAATAAAATTTGTAAGTGTGCTCAACAGAGTCTACATCATGGCTGATCTGTTTAAAAAATTTTTATTTGACCGTTTTGGAAAGGAACGTAGGAGTGGGGAACGGATGAGACGGTTTTAATGGCTTAAGGTTCAGGACATATCATTGTATGAAAGTGGGAGGGGAAGAAAGCTACGGGGTGGTCTTATTATGGTTTTTATTTTAAGATTTGAAAAATATTACTGTATGGGGAAGAAATATAGTTTTTGTCTGTTTTGTTATTCATGGGGTTTTGTTCTAAATGTATGTGAATAGACTCGGCTAAAATTCGAGCGATATGTCCTGTACCTTAAGCCATTTAAACTGTTTCATCCGTTCCCCTCTCCTACGTCTGTTCCCGTTCCTTTCCACAGCGGTCAAATAAAAATTTTTTAAAGAGATCAGTCTCGATCTAGACTCTGTTGAGCACGGGTTTCTTTCTCTCACCCCATCACCCTACTTGGTATGCACACTTACGAATTTTATTAATAATTTTTATTTACAATACATTCAGTATCCAATTTATATAATCAATTACACACATTCATATTTGCATTCATTTTTCTTTGTTTGATTATCATATATAGACATGTTTCTATATTATTTTGTATGTTCCTCTTTCTTATGAAGGCCTGAAATTCACGTCAAAATTTTGGCTAAAATAAAAACTAATTTGGTTACAAATTAGTTTTTAATTGTTCAACTACCATGACCAAATTCCCGATAATCCTCTCTTCATAGAACTAGATGGTCAACTATTCATTCATATTAACAATTCCATACATTTTATGCATTATATGGCAGACTAACAGTTTTTCTTTAGATTCCATGTACCAAAGCATATGATTCTTCAAGTGTAAGAACTCAAATTTTCAAAGAAGGTCAATTAATATTTTAATTACTTAATTCTATTAATTTATGTTTTTTTTTTCATTTATTATTTGTCGATGGTAAAATAGAATGTATGCTAGTCTTTATTTTTTATTAGTTTTTATTACTTATACTTGTGGAGATATTTTTTTACAAAATTAGACAATGACTATATTAATTGGTTGAATTAGCTTTCCATTAAAAAATAATGATATAATACATCATCCTATGTATTACCAAGCTTTATATGGTGTAATATTTATCTTATTAATGTTTCTGTAATTCTTCTTAAAGAAAATCTTGATACTTTCATGTTCACTATTATAAGTAAGTTTCATGTTAAATAATGAGCAAAAAAGTTAATGACTGATCCATATTCAGTCCTAAATGTTGTTCTATTTAACCTCTAATACCTCTATCCTTGAATGGACATTAAAAGTTTTTTATGGAAGCATAAAGTAATACATGCTCCCAGAAGCTTGAAATTATTGTTTCTTTCAGGTCCTGTAGCAATTGCCCTAGCTTAAATTTAGTTTTAAGATATAATAAAAGATATTTAAGATACAACAAATCAAAATATTAAAGTGTTTATAGAAATAAATTATTGTCTAAATGAAGAATTCTATAATCTTATATTTTGTTTTGAATGTATCAATGTACATAAAAGCAAACAATAGTTTGTACATTCTATTATGTTTTCAGGTCTGGTGGAAGTGGCAACTCATCTCCTGCAGCTAGCAGTACTGGTAATGGAGCTGGAGATACACCTCCACGATGTGGGCTAGTCTCTCCTCCTCCAAATGCTCCATCTTCGAATACCATTCCTGCTCAGTCCCCTGCCCAGGAGGAATCTGAGGAGAAGGGAGGGGCAGCAGGGTTGGAAGAGCAGCCTGCCGCTACCCCACCACCCCCTCCCCCTCCACCCCCGGTCGAACTACATCCTCGAAAGCGCAAACTTCGCCCCAAAGATACAACCCAGTCTTCAACACAGCCATCAACTACCCAGAACCCAGTCACCTCACCCACTTCTGAAAATATTGATATGGTGAACTTTGATTCCATTTTAAACAGCTACCAACTCTTCCTCAACATAAGGAAACAAGTTAGTATTTTTTAAATTAGATATTTGGTATTTGTATTAGCATGACATATAGATACTTAATTCAGTAAAAGAAAACTGAAATGTTTTAGCATTACATTTTTTTATGTTTTATTAACTATGATGTCAGTATTAATAATAATTATTATTATTAGTTGTGAGTAATAACCATGACTTTCATTCAGTGATTAAATTTGTAAAAAACTTTTTAGGCTGCATTTTAATTATTACATTAATGTGCATAATTATTACTATTAATAACTTATTCTATTTTGTTAGATTGAGAGGAAGCGAAAAGGGCTGTTCCCTGTCCAGCCAAAGCCTCCACAGGGCTTCAAGGATTATCTCATGAACAGATGTACATATGTCCTGGCAGGAAATTCTGCTAACCGAGTACCTCCCCCCAGCTCTAATGCTCCTGCATCCGTCCAACCATTAATGAGGGATCTATTTATTGTCCAAGAGAAAGAGAGGCATAGACTTCTAATGCAGGTTTGTTCGAAGAAATCCTTATTTTGAGACTTTCATAAAGATCTTTGTAATGTTAAAATGTTTTATGTGTATTTTTCTTACTTTAAGTTAGTAAAAATTGATAATTGGTATTAAGACCCAAATATATTTCAGTATGCCAATATTCACCTTATGGTTGCAATACTTACATTGGTTTAATTCATTTTATATTATTTTTTCTAGCATGTGATCGAGAAAGAGAAACTTGTTTTGTCTGTGGAGCAGGAGATCCTGCGAGTGCATGGGCGAGCAGCAAGAGCCCTTGCAAATCAAGCTCTCCCTTTCTCTGTCTGCACTATCCTGCGTGATGAAGAAGTCTACTCAGCAATCACTCCTGAACAGGAAGAGAAAGATCGAAATGCCCGCTCCCGGTATAATGGTCGACTCTTCCTCTCTTGGCTCCAAGATGTTGATGACAAATGGGAGAAAATAAAGGTAAAAATTGTGTTGAATCATTCTGGTCAAGTCATAGTTAAAAAAAAAAGGAATAATTTTAATAAGTTACTGTTTTAAAGGGACAGTTATCGTGGAATATCTTCAGTCTTCTCAGTGCTAGATAACAGTTATTGATGCAGCTTATCTGTCTATATTCAAAACAAGCCTAGGGCATGGGAATATATTACCATCAGCCTGAGTATTTTGAAGGCAGAAAAATTGAAACATTTGTCATTTTTGCAAAAGGGATATGGGAAATATGATATTGTGTGCTAACCTTATTTTTAATGAACACATCTAATTCACAAAGTTCATTTCCTTATAATTCTGATTATATTGGTCTTAAATATTTTCAAATGTATGGATTTTTGAAAAAAAAATACCCAAATAAAAAAAATTGCAGGAAGGCAGTTTGATTTAAAAAAAAAAAAAAATAAGTAATAAAATAGCCCTTTGCTTAGTTTAATTCTTATCTTCGTATGAATTATGAATTTCATCCTGATTCTCATAATTGTTTTTAGCAGTTTTGTGTGCTTCATCTCAAAGAATAGAGAAAGAGTGTTTTCCTATTATTCTTTGTATCAATATAAGTTTGACTATTTAAAATATCAAATTAAAAGAATGTAGTTTTTAAAAATTAGTTAATTAAAGTTTATTTATTTATTTTAGATTACCATGCAAAATTTATTATTTATTATTTTGAGTTTTCTCAATTAGGATAAAATTTAAAAAAAAAAAGAATTGTTTACTCATCTGTATGCGAACAATAATCTGCAAATATTGTGATAATTATTACAGAGTTTTTGAAAATATAATTTAAATTTTTAACAGGAATCTATGCTGCTGCGTCATCATAATGAAGCAGAGAGTCTTCATGCCGTTCAAAAAATGGATTGGGAATGGAAGATGAAGGAGGTCGGGCTTTGTGATTTCAAGTTGAAGCCAACAATTGATGACACCCACGTTCCAATGGTGCACGTCAGTGATGATTTCGACCTTTTACCTGCTTAGGTATTCTTTCTTTTTGTTATGAAATTTTAGGAGATCATTATAGGTTGATTGAATACAAATTACTTAATGATGATCGAGTTTAAATGAAATTTCACTGCTAAGTTATTTATTGAAATTTAACTTAATTTAATTTGATTTTCGAATTTTATATCACTTTCCATTAGATAACTTGTTAAAGTTATTAAAACGGAGTTAATTTCATCTCAGTACTTGGACACTATTCTGCATATACACAGATGTGTAAACATGTGCACTCAAACATGCACAGTCATGCATACAACCAAATTAATCATCAAGAGATATATATTTAAAGGGTTTGAAAAACTAAAAAAAAACCAAACTTCATTTTTAACGTGATTGATCATCATCATTTTTAACATAATTATACTATATTCATTATAAGGTATATGCCTGAAAAGTGGAGTAAGTGCAGTATTTTTGTGCTTTTTAATTAATGATAAATAAATTAGCACAATAAGCTTACTTTAAATAACAGTACTATTTATGTTCTCTTTACTACTTCTGGATTCAGTGGGAAATTACTTTTTATTGGTGTTATTTATCGACATGAATTATATTAGTTGACTGTAAAAATTAAACAAGTTACATTGTATATTAGTAGGCATAGATGGAATTTGCTGTCTATAGAATGGTCCCAAACAAACAATACTCTAATCTGATGATCCAGTCAGTAATGCTAATTATTTGTTGGGTTTGAGATACTACTAAACTAAGAATAGTCAAAATTTTATTTCCTACTTTTATGTTTATAAATTAAAGTGAGTCTGATATCATCTTATAAGTAAGATTAATTTATCTATTGAAAAAACCTAGTAAAATTGGTATGTTCTCCAGGTATTCTAACTTTTTTTTAAATTTTAATTTCAGATGTGATATAATTTTAAGAGCTGATTACGTGCCAAGCTTTTGACTCAGAACCTCTGATGGAGATTAATGTGTAATTTTAGACTGACTTTTTAAGTAATCTGTAATATTATATTTGTACATACATATTGTAAATAAGATATAAATATTATATACTTATAAATATGTTGTGTATATATTGTGAATGTATAATACTACCATGTACAGAAATATAACATATCTAATAGAATGAGTTTTTTATTTAACCTGAGTTTTTAAAAGGAGAAACAACTAATTGGAAAAATTATGTAGTTAATATATTTTTATTTAAAAATTTTTTTACTACAGTTTATTTTAAATGTACTTAGGTATTATGGGTTGTGAATTTGAAAAGGTTTGTTATTTTGTGTCAGTAAAATAGTGAATTTTAACTGAAAACTTCATTTTATCTGATGTAAATTATTCATTGATATAAATTATATTCATGTGATTATATACAAAAAACTACGGTAAATAGTTGACAATTCAGAAAAATAAGTGGAGCTAATGAGGATCTACAATGTAAACAAATATCTACTGACTTTAAATTTGTATTGTTTTTCAATTATTTATAAATAATATTTAGTGCCCTGGCTGGGACAGTTAGATTTTTTATTCTGTTCCCTTGCACTAAAAATTGTTAAAATTTACATGGGATTAAATACCACAAAAAAAGAAAATTATAAAACTATTCCTCTTAGATGATTTTAGTTGGGGTTCGGTCAAGGTAGATCCAAAAAACACAAATTTAAAAAATATATTTTTTAATAAAGGATTATCTGCCNAAATTTGTGTTTTTTGGATCTACCTTGACTGAACCCCAACTAAAATCATCTGAGAATAATATCTATGGTCAAAAAACTCTCCTTTTTAAAACTATTCCCTTACCTCTTAATTACAATCTGAAAAATTGTAGGTGTTGAAAGAATGATAGTCCTATTCACCCTTAACTCAAATTTATTTGAGTTAGGCTGCTTTTGGAAGGCACACTTTCATCATTAGAAGAATAAACTTTTTCCTAGCACTAATTATAATGAATTAGTACAATTTTAATTTTGATGTCCCTCTTGAACAACTTCCCTCTTGCTGAATTCACTTCTTAAGAACTCATTCAACTGTAGAAAGAAGCTCAAATATTGAATTGGATTTATTTCATAATTTTAAAAATTTACAATGCTAGAGAGTGAACAAGCTATATATATATATATATATGGGAAAGGACTCCCCCAAGGCAAATGGCTGTCTTATTGTCAATTTGTCAGTGAAAAAAGCAGTCAGAGATGCTGAATTATGAAGATGAGGAATATCTTTGTTGGACTTGTTTAGCTATGGCACAACACAAATGAGTAGATGAAGGTAGGGCATTAGCTTGAAAGTATCCTTGAAGACTTGAGGTCAACAAGAGGAAAGCTGTGTGTCTTGGATAGTACTGATTTGAAAAAGTGTACCAGCTTGTGTACTTTGATTATTGATGACAGAAAATTCCCCTGAGGTTGAAATTAGAAGAAACCTATGTGACAGACGAACCTTTATATGACTAGTAAACTGAGTTCTTTATGGCCCAGATAAGTGGACCCTTAGCAAGGTGAGTGAACAAGATATTTTGTTCAAGAGAAAACTTAGTAGTCTACACCAATTTCAGTGATCCAAACAACACTTTAATGATGAAGCTGGAAAGAGCTGGTAATATAGACAGGACGGATTCTCTGGAAATCTGCTGGCAGGTTTTGCTTCAACCTGTCCTTAATACAAATGAAGAAAAGGGCTAATCTTAGATAGTTTGACAGTTTTTGTCACTAACAAATTGTTTTAAAACATCTTCATTGACTTAAAACTTAAAAGGAAATATGAACAGAGCCCTCTTAAAATGTCTTAGACTAAGTTTTAGTTCAAAAGGAGAATTTGTTGACCGTAGATATTATTCTAAGATGATTTTAGTTGGGGTTCGGTCGAGGTAGATCCAAAAAAACACAAATTAAATTACTGTATTCTCATGACATTGTATTTCTACAACCCTGAAGATGGCTTACAATGTAAGCCGAAACGTTGGCAGATAACACCGCACAACAAAAAAATATTTTTTGAATGTTTCTTGCCCTAAATTAGTCTATTTCTACTAATTTTGGGGTGATAAAAACGAAAATAACATTGAAAAATTTTTATTAGCTCTGGTTTTTGAGATATACAGCACTTAATCTTAAAGAGTAGTTATACTATACGTGAAAAGTGAAAGTACAAAAAACAATATTGTTATGTTTCTTTTAGAATATTTTAAGTACAAAATTGATAAAAAAAAACATTATTCTTAGTGTTTTGACAAATAAAAGAGGTTTGTACCACCAAATTTCAATTAAGTCAATCCGATGTATTGTAAGATCGCTGTCGTTTAGCTTGTCTTTTATAAAACACTTCTGGAGCATCCCTACACACAGACCAGCAGTAGTCTGCAAGCATTGCTTCATTCCAACGGCCCTGATATCTCTGTTCTATTAAGGCAATGTCTTGATGGAATCTTTCTCCATGTTCGTCACTCACAGCTCCACAGTTTTGTGGGAAGAAATTAAGATGAGAGTGAAGAAAATGAATTTTTAAGGACATGTTGCATCCAAGTTGGTGGTAAGCTTGAAGAAGCTCTTTAACCAATGCTGTGAAGTTATCATCTCTTTTGTTACCTAAAAACCCATGTACAACTCCCTTAAAGGCTTCCCAGGCTCTTTTTTCATTTCCTGTTAAAATCATGTCAAAAGCAGGATCATTTACGATTTCACGTATTTGAGGCCCAATAAAGATGCCTTCCTTGACTTTAGCATCACTCAACCTGGGAAACTTTGCTCTCAAGTACTTAAAAGCTTGTCCTTCCTGGTCCATCGCCTTCACAAAGTTTTTCATTAGTCCCAACTTAATATGTAATGGGGGAAGGAGAACATCCTTAGGATCTACAAGAGGCTCGTAAACTACATTTTTCTCATTAGCGTTTAGGTCTCGTGTAGGCCAGTTCACTTTTTTATAGTGAGATTTTCTATCCCGACTGTCCCACAGACACAAAAAACAACAGTACTTGGTGAACCCTAATTGCATTCCTAGGAGTATAGCAATGACTTTCAGATCACCACAGATTTGCCACTTGTGTTGTTCATATTTGATTGATTGGAGAAGTGTTTTCATATTTATATACGTTTCCTTCATGTGAACTGCATGACCTATAGGAATAGAAGGTAGCTGATTTCCATTATGCAGAAGTACAGCTTTTAAGCTTAGTTTTGAAGAGTCTATAAACAGTCTCAGATGATCTCTTCAGATGGAAATAAAGTTTTTATTTATTACAGTTATTTTCGGTTTTAACACGTGGAAATACATTAAAATCAGCTAATTTCAACCCCGAAACAAAAACTTTGTTGTTCAGTGTAATCCTTCATTAAAAAAATACATTTTTTTAATTTGTGTTTTTTTGGATCTACCTCGACCGAACCCCAACTAAAATCATCTTAGACTATGTTTTAGTCTGCACCAAGTTGCCACAGAAGAATAAAATATTAATGGTCTCTCTAATTAATATTAATGGTCTCTCTAATTAATTAATTCTGATTTACTGCTTTGTCAAGACTTTGTCTAATTAAAAAAGTAACATATATAAATGCTTGTGATAAATTGATGATAACAGGGAAACATGGACACTTTCAATTCTTCAACAAAGCAGATTGGGTCGCAAAGCTATAGAAGTAACAGCCCATCCAACTGGAAATTTCAGGAGTAACCTCACTAATTTTTTAAGTTTGATTGAAAATTGGCAGCTATCATTGAAAATATGTTAAGAATTAAATTAGTTTTTTAAAATCATCTTTAACTTGATTTTCTAATGATAACTTCTATATTCTAACTTTCCCTTCAGTAACAAGTTCTTGAGCAGTGAAATATCTAATTTTGATGTGTTTCTTCCTATTGTAATATTCAGAGTTTTGAAAATTTTAATATGATAGTTGCCTCATTATCAATGTTTGTTACTGGTTAGTTATTAATGTTAGTTATTTTAAGGTTATAACTAGTTTCAAAGTAACCTTTTAACCCATACTAATCACTATCAACTACTTATTCTGCTTCAGTTGTTGAAATTGTCACTGATAAAAATTTCAGTACCATATTATCAAAATACTAACTCTGTCCAGAGACTGCTCCTTTCTGAATAAAGACAGATTACACCAATTGTAGAGTGACCAGTTTTCTGTCACCATCTTGATATGAAACACTATAGCTTTATAACTTTTCTTTTGATCATGTTTATATAAATCTTCAAACTCTGTCCCTTTGTGATGAAAAGAAATTTGACTTTCATATTGACCTAGTCATTTTTAGTAGGCTTGCACTAGATGCCTTTCTGCTTCTCCAACAGCATAAGCAATATCTGAACTTTTCCAGTTGAAATATGCAGTAAAACATACTGCTTCCTTATTAGGAAAATCAGATTGATTGTTTTTGTAATCATGATTTTTCCTTTCTTCGACATCTTTTAAAACTGGTGTTATTTTAGTCAACAGTCCTCATCCCAAAATTCCTGAGTAGCTTGGTTGTATAAGTTTTTTTAATGTAGCTTTATTAAGCTATTGTGCTTATTTTTTTTTAATTTCTCAAAATTTCTATTGAGCCATCCCTCTTCATAGTCAATTTCCATTCCTGTGTAATGTGATTTCCTTAGATTTTAAATTTATTTAATTTAAGGAAGTCTCATTCCATATCCTAATTCTATGGCAATTTGAAATTCCATTTCTAGAGATTTCGAACTGGCAGAGCTGGTTTAAGTATTGGTTTTGACAAAGTTGTGTATTCTTTAGGGTTCGGCAAGGATTAGATTACTCCGATTTCTACCAAGTGGAAGTGAGAGTTCCTCAATGTAGTGCGCTTGGATCTATCCTATTTATCCTGTACACTGCTGATATCCCTAACCATCCAAGTACCCTCTTAGCTCTATTTGCGGACGACAAAGCTATCCTATCCTCCCATCCTGATCCTAAAACTGCTTCTAAAAACCAACAAGATCACCTTAAAAAAAAACTAAACAATGGTGTGGCAAATGGAGATTAAAAATCAATGAAGAAATATGCGTTCCAACTGTGGAAGAAAGACACCTGAAATTGTGAAATTTAACAATATTCCTTTACCACATTCAAATTCGGTTCGTTACCTTGGGTTCAATCTTGACTCACGACATGGGAAAAACATACAAAAAATTATAATCCAGTCCTTTCAATCCAAAACCCTGAAAATAATAGCAAATGCTCCCTATTACGTATTCAATTCATCTCTTCACCACGATCTTAATATTCTTTTTGTTCAAGACCTCATTTCTTCTCGCTTCATTCTTTTCCACAGTAAACTGCCATCCACTAGTACAGACCATGTCTTCCAACTCCAACCCCTACAACCCTCCCCGTCGACTCAACCGAAGCTGGCCCCTTGACCTCCTGGGAGATTATTGTCATTGGTCACCTTCTCTCCTCATGTGATTGACATTGAATTCATTTTTAATTTCATTGTCATCAAATTACAAAATGTTTCTATTTAACAGAATGTAATAAATAAATAAAAGTTTATAAAGAAACCAAAAAAAAAAAATTAAATATTTATATATATTTTTTTTGCAGTATTTTTTGTGTATTTTGAATTTTTCTAGATATTGTTCTAGATTCATACCTTTGATATCAAATTAAATTTGTTATGGCAATTATATGTAATAATAGTGTAAATCATTTAATTTTTTTGTTTTTATTTATTTGTTAAGGTTCAGCAAATTCAAAATTTCTCTGCTTTGGTTTTCCACATTCTCATCTCACCTAACGTGCGTTGCCTAGATCTTACTTGCATAGAGCTTCATTACCTTACTATCTATCTGATCTGTATACTATAATAGCTTACTGCAGGTTTTTGTTTGAGTCTGTTATGGGGCAATTATCTGCAAAACTATAGTTTGAGCTTTCCCCATATTCCAATTTCGAACAACTGACAATGTTGTCCTCCACTTGCATTGTTTAAGGATTTTATCAATGAATATTATCAGCTGAGGGCTCAGGCTGTCTGCTTTTCTATTCATGTCAGATATTTTGGTTTATTTCCTGTTTATTTATGTTACAATTTTAGTATTGTGATAGCTAGGATTTTATAAGATACTAATTCACAGGGTATATTTTTAGTGGTTAGAGCTACTATTTCATTACCTATTTCATGCCAAGAGAAATAGGTAATGAAATAGTAGATCAGATCAAATTCTGTTTTGATATAAGCAGAAAACTAGAAACATGCTTGTTCCCATGACTCTTCAATTATAGACCTGAGAAAGAATATAAAGCCCTGGGTCTGGTGGAATGTTACATACACTTTCCCATATGTGCAATATAACATTTTAAATTCAAATAATACAATTAAAACATTGTACAATTATTATATGTATTTAAAGTATTGGATACAACTTTTAAAATTGTATTACTGGAACAAATATTTAATGCAGCAGAGCATATAGTAGCTTTTCACTATTTATCATATCACTCATGATATTAATTTATTAATATTTAAATCTATTACATTGTTGTACAACCTGCAAGTCTTGAGGGTGAGATCCTCATCTTTTCTGATGCACAGATCCTAATTTATTTCCTTAAGTACTCACCTGCCATATATGAGTATAACAGCTTCATAACATACAATATAAATAACACCAAAAAATCAAATAATTAGAAAGAAAAATGAGAAAAAATAAATTCCAATATGCTTGAACATGCCTATCTCCCTTATGAAATTCATTACTCCGGTTGTATTAATTTCGTCATTTTCCACAGAATATTTTAATTCTCGGGAAACAGAGTGTTTAGTTCTGGTCATGGAATATGTCGGGCATTCACAGATTATACATCGAACTGTGGTGTCACACGGGACATTTTCATACCCAATGGAAGAGCGAGCAGCATAGGCTCTTTCAAACCTTGGCCTAAACATTGGATCATAAGAAGGGTGTAATGTATCCCCCGACAACTTGCTCAAATACCTGACAGCTAGAATGTGTCTACGGATAAATAAAGGCTTAACACCTGTCTCACAACATAGGCTAATAACAGGGCTGCTACAAAAGGCACCGGTAACCAACTGAAGACTGCCATACAGAATGGAATCCAGCAACGAGAGGACATTAGGACTCGAAGAACCATAAATAAAGCTCCCATAGTCTATCTTGGACAAAATCAAAGCCTCGAAAATCACCTGGAGTGAGTGTCGTCTGATCACAACCCCACCAAGTGTGACTTAAATACTTTACTATTTTCATCTTGTCGGCACAGCGATTATGTGGGGAAGTCAAGTGAGTCTCTTGTCCAATATAAGAGGATTCAGGAAGCGAACTTCTTCATGAAAAGCAAGGTCCACTCCTTCAATCATGGGTTGCAGGTTCTGGAGAACAAAATGCACTTTGTAAATATCAATTTTATTTGTGGTTTTTAATCCCACATAAATTTAAATCAATTAATGAAAAGGAATAGAAAAAAAATCTAACTGTTCCCGCCCTGGTCGGGACAATTAAATTTTGTATTCTATTCCCTTGCATTAATTGATTTAAATTTACATTGAATTAAAACACACAAATAAAATTAACATTAATAAATGAAAATAAAAAGTAAATAATGAGAGTCGATAAATAGTCGAATACAATGTCAGCTCCTTCGAGCATAAGACGATGTATTCGTCTTTCTAGTAGGTTGGACTCTCGACACTAGTACTAGGAATTTAATAAGTTATCTGGCTCTCCCAGTAACGTAATAAGATAATGTGCTTACCCGGTTAGCAGGAGATCCAGGTTCGAGCCCTGGCTGGGACAGTTAGATTTTTTGTTCTATTCCCTTACATTTATTGATTTAAATTTATGTGGTATTAAAAACCACAAATAAAATTAATAGTTATAAATGAAAGTAACGAGAGTCGATCAACATCTCGACAATGTCAGCTCCTACGAGCACAAGACTATGTATTCGTCTTTCTCGTAGCACAGCAGGGAATCAAGTCCCTTCTCTCTACTAATGACAGTATTGGAAGTGTAGGAGATCGGGGCTTTGCACAGCAAGGTATCAAGTCCGCTCTCTCTCTCTCTCTCGGGAGCAGTATTGTCAGTCGAGGAGATTAGATCTTATCACAGCATGGAATTAAGTCCCCTATCTCTCCTAATATCAGTAATGGCAATCGAGGAGATCAGAGCTTAGCACAGAAAGGAATCAAGTCCCCCCTCTCTCTCTCTCCTAAAGGCAGTATTGGCAATCGAGGAGAACGGGGCTTAGCACTGCAAGGGATTCAAGTCCCCTCTCTCTCCTAATGGCAGTCGAGGAAATCGGGGCTTTGCACAGCAGGGAATCAAGTCCTCTCACTCTCCAAATGGCAGTAATGGCAGTCTAGGAGATCGCGGCTTAGCACAGCAGTGATTCAAGTCCCCTCAGTCTCCATGTATTGGAGGAATGGATAGAATTTTATCCCATACATAAATTCCTATACATCAAATACATAAATTTGATATGAAGGAATAATAAACTGGTAAATAGAAAATCAATTTACACTTTCCTATTATAAAATAAATTCCTTAATCAATAAAGTAACTGTGGACTAAATAATGAAAATTTGTTGTGCAATATGACATTTTTTCAATTTAATTTGAATTAGGAAGAGAGGATTATCAGATATTTAGTCTGGGTAGTTTCTGAATTAATGAGTAATTTATAACTAAAAAAGTTTTTATTTTAGCCTACATTTCGGCCTGAATTTCTGGCCTCCATCAGGTCAAATAGGATGATTGGGGGAGAGAGACTCGTGCTCAACAGATGACTGGATAAAATCTTGGCTTTCTTATTTTTATAGTTTGTATGTTTTTATTTATAATTTTACTGTAGTAAGTCAGTTGGGAATAAAATAAAATAGATAATACATAGTTATGAGTAATTGCTTAGATCAAACAGGGGGAAAAAAAAAAGAAAAGAAAAAGAAAACAGTACACACAAGACATAATAAGCACAGGAGGAAATAGATGTTAGGGATTTATACTCAATTTATGCCACATAAGAGAAGACATATGGTCAGCATACCAATCTGGCTGCTTATTTTTTTCTATTCAATCAAGAATAATATCCAATTAGGGCTGGGAGTTCTCTAGGAGCACACCAGGAATGCTCTGGGACTTTAAACAGAGGCATAGAAAGAAAAACTAGCTGTGCATTATTAGCATTGCACCTGGAAAAATTTGGCTCAGCAAATCAATGCCTCTTGATTTTTCATGTAAATTATTAAATATTAATAATTAATTAATAAAATAATAATAAAATTATTAAGTGAAAAATCATAGCTAAACAATAAGTAGGTTTATCAGTGTTTCAATAAAAATGAATACTTGCATATTCACTGCCTATAATGAGTTATATTGTTATGATATAAAATGTCTTCACCCATTCTCAAATGATCAGGTTAAATAATGAAATACAAGTTTTAAGATGTTTTATTTTGTGTATGATAGCTTTACATATTTCTATTACCTATATACATCTATACATACATGTATATAATAATATA
>KZ807601.1:331905-344385 GCA_000696205.2 Oncopeltus fasciatus | reverse complement strand
TTTCTAGATAGATTTTTTAACATCGTTTCAAGACATATAAAAATCTTTTCTGTAGGACAAATAGTTCAAGAGATATAAATTTTAATAATATACATATTATATTTTTAAATTAGCTTATTATTAAAAGCTCTCCAGGTTGTGGACTTTCGCTTCGTTTATAAAATGTTACTGGAAAAAGTTCAGAGTACTCCAGTACTCCCCGAGTGGAAGTATAATAAATGAGCTACTTCACACTGACGTCATTAAATTTACGTCACTTAATAATCGTCAATCCCATTTACTCAAATTAAATTTTTTTTTTTTTTTCAAACGCCCTGTGTAAGTGATTTGGTACTCAAACGGATTATATCTTAAATCTTCTTTTTGTAGAATAGAGTTTACAAGAGGTACTCCCTTATAGCAATTCTGCAGGAGCCATTTCTGGAGTGGCGTATGACCATTAGATTTACTTGGTGATAAGTAAGAAAAGACTAGTCAAGACATTTCGCAGGATTCACCTGAATTCTCCAGGTTCCTGAGAGGATACCCCAGTGAGAGATCGCTCAGCCGAATCCTTCAAATAGCTCGAGGACCTCTCACAGGAGATTCCCATTGAATGTCATGACTCAATCTATCCTTACTAGCGTTACTGGCGGCTCTCTGGAGAGAGAAGAGGTTCAGTTTTCCTTGAACAGGATACAAGAGCTTAGCCATTTAAGATGGACTTGAAGATTTGCCTGAGGTTACTTATATTTTATTTATCTCGGATAATCACTACTACTAAACCGTAAATGTTACTGTTGTCTTGTTAATAATTTGCTGATTACATGATAACGCATTAGGCTAATATTTCAGTAAGAAAAGTAAACACTTTTGTCACTAATCGCTCATCAGCTGATCGCTAGGAGTGCTGCTATCGCCTCCCGCCTCAAGTTCAAATTTGTAAAATATATTTCTGCAAATAAGTAAACTAGTACTCAGTTTCGATAGCTTTTTTACTCCTTCCAGGACATTCCTACAATTAAAGGTTTAAGTGGGGCGAGGTAGATAAGGGCCGAATAGAACTAATTGATATATAAATATTTAATAAATTTATTTGTCTTCAAATAGTACTTGATAAAACTAAGTACTAAGACTTCTGTGAAAAGAATGAAATTAATTCTGATCACAAAAACCCAAGTAANTATTAAATTATTTTGTAATATATTCTTGTAGAAGGATTTTTTAAAATCATTCAGGACATTTTTAGATCTTTTACCAAACTTCTGTAGAAGTATGGAACGTATATCAAGAAAAATTTGATTTTTTGCATACTTAAAACTAGTCGACATTACAGTCTATTTTTGGTCAAAAATTAGTTTCTAGCCAGATTAAATGTTAATGTTGTATAAATAATGTATAAGGTTCTACTAAGCAGATTCTAATGAATCTAAAAATGATGGAGAAGGAATTCTCTACATGATAAAAATACTTGGGGGAGGAGTCTAAAACCAATAGTAATTTTGTAGTAATCTCCCCATATATCCCCCAAAATATTTATGTTATTTAATACATATCAAGTGGAATATTTTAAAAAGATCTTTATCTTTTATTTATTAAATGATACCAGATTCAAAAAATATACAGAGTAGTGAAATACCACAGGAAAACAGGATAGTGGCTTGACACTAAATACTCCGTAAGAGTTTAAATTATTTCTATCTCTTGAAGTATTCATCCAACAAAAGAGATTCTTATATATCTAAATTATATGAATAAATCTATCTATGAAAAATAGTATTAGACTTTAAGGGTGGGGGTGGGGGAGGGGAATAAGTCATTTTAATGGGCTCTTACAAATCAGCCATCGAGTGAAATTAATTTCCTAAATGACTAGATCAGGTGTTACTAAAATGGAAGAATGCCTTTTACAACCATAGCTTATATTTCTTTAAAAAGAAAAAGAAAAAGAAAAAAAAATATATATGGGCATGAAGGGGTAATCTGAGTAGGCTACCAATAGGACATACAAATCTGACGTATTCCTACTTAATGACAAAGGAAGAGTCCACAACATGCTGATACTGTGGGCAAAGACTGGCAGTAAAAATCTAATAATAATATCTACGTTTTAAAAATAATCACCATTTAAATTAAAACATATAATTACTGAAAGTCGAGTTTATGAAAACTAAAGAAATAATCTAATGCTTCCGGTACACATGAAAGAATTGTTTTCTGACAAATATACCTAATGTTCTAATAATTCTAAAAATAAATAGTTTATACTAAATTTATTTAATTTANTATATATATATATATAGATGGAACTTACAATAATATTCTATCAAGCGTATACAGATAAACGTAAAAGGGTGTATTTAAGAAAATCACGCTTGAAAAATATTTGGCATGGTTCTATGCATACCCCATAAGAGACTATACCAAAATAGATAGTGAAGTCAATTTGACGGTAGAGGGAACAACTTAGACGAGAAATCGACTAAAAGATTGCATCACAAGGCTTCTAGAACGTATAAATCCACCAGAAGGGGATCATCTCAAATCATCTCCCACTCCATTAAAAATATCCTTTTACGAAAATCGTTTAATAGTTACCCCAAAAACAATTTTTTTTTACTCAAAAGTATTCAAATCCCCTGAGATATTGAATAACTTTTAATCCCTTTAAAGTGACCCTGATTATGCAAACTAGGTTTTATAAAAAAATGATTAGATTTTTTTTTACTCGAAAGCAACTCAGGTGTACAACATATTGAAACACAAATGTTTCAACAAAAAGATAATACAAATGTCAAGTCAGTGATCATTTCCAAAGCATTGGATATAAGATTATTTTGTTGCGGGTGTAATTTCTAGTTTAAAGCGCTGAAACAACAAATTTTAAAACATATAAAGACATATAGATTCTATAAAATATAAATATTTTAGGAGTAGAATACCTAAATTTAACAATTAGGAATAGTGTTTACCTAAACTTAAATAGTTTATCTGAACCTAACATAATTTTAATTTAACTATATATAAGCCACAATTAATTTTTTTTAATGTAATATAAATGCAAAAATCTGAGCTCATGGTTGCTTTGTAAAATCGAAACCATAGGAGTTAAGTTCTACATGAAATGGTAAGTTACAGTACAAATATCCATTAACCACTTTGCTGAGGATTCTTTTAGTCTTCCTTTAGTATCTCTTTTGATTTCTGGTTTTTTAAGTTAAATTATATTATATAATAGGTTACCTTTCTAATTTTTTTAAGCTTTGTCTGTGTAAGTTTTATCCAATGATCTTTTCATTCTACATGATTTGTGGGTTTGTAATCTTTGCAAATAATATTCTTGCGAAAAAAACATCGAAAATGATCACGGACTTGATTTTTTTTTATTTTCTTGTTTGTTCCACTGTAGTAAATACTTGAAATGCTTTGGTTGAAAAAAAAAAAAAAAAATCCTGTTTTATAAAACCTAGTACATATAATAGGCACACTTTCAAGGTATTAAAAGTGCTTCAATATGGCGTGCAGTGAAAAAAATGTTTTTGAGTAACTCTAAAAAAAGTTTATGAAAAGGAATTATTAATTTTAAAAATAATATTATTTGAGGAATAATATAGGTAAAGAAAAAAATAGAGTGGGATCTATTTTAGTATGTTTAATTAATTTTATTGTACTTGACGATAAAATGGGGCCTAATTCTGCATAATAATTTTAAAAACACAGCAATGGCTATTTCCTCCCTCATATTTTTATTTATTACGCTTAAATGAACAATTTACATCCAACATGAGGCCCTTATATGACTAAATTGTGAATAGAAGAGTAGAATTCAGTGAAGGCAGAGACAATTTTGTCCAGTGCCTATCTGATTAAAGCTAATACTATACATCTATGTGCTTTATCGCTCCTCAGTAGGCTGTTCTCTTAAGATTATCAGCAGCAGATAATTATTCTTGTTAAAGAAAACAATTTAAATATTCTGGTTTTATGTTGGCTACTCGGAGCACATCTCAGCACATGAGCGAAATTCGCTTTTCAGTTTTATGCACATCGAGCATTTCTTTTGGCGAAAATGCTACATTTAACGACTAACATTTTTGCTACGATAATTGACACATGCATTTAAATTTCGAAGTCAATTATTGCATCAATAATGTAAAATTACGGCTAATAGAGAGTCATTTTGAAATTTAACTGTTCAAGGTAACCCTCAATCATAAAGGTTCCATTAAATTAGGTAAAAACAAGCCGCTCAACTTGGTCACTGCCAGCTATCGAGTTTTGGTTGAGACTTATTTCGTAGTGTTAAGGTAAGATCTTACTTGTTGAAGGCTTCTCTCTTATGGGGTTGCAGGTCTAAGTTAGTTTTGCCTATCGCCTTCGCAAAGATCCCTTTCAGCTATCTCTTTCTTTACATCATCCATCCAGCGGCCCCTAAGTCTTCTTCGCCTTCCCATTTTCTCCCAGTCAGACTTATTTCTAACTTATCTTTCCTTTCCAATGACAATTCTCATTCCATCGCTGCCAGGCTTTTCCTATACGCCTTTCGTTACCCCAACCCTCTGACACATTGCTTCATTCTGTTGCAGCACCTCCAGAAATACATTATAGCTGCCAGTATCCCATAGTACAGCCTAGTATTCAATATGAAAGCCCCTGAAAAAGTAGTCCGAGTAGATTCAACTATGCTTAATCATTCAGATTTATCTTGAGTGATCTTCGATGGATTGAGTAATCTTTATGTACGATCATAAAACTAAGTTAAATATTCAAATAGAGAAAAAAGAAGAGTTTGTTGACCGTAGATATTATTCTTAGATAATTTTAATTGGGGTTCGGATTTTCCACAGAAAAAATATCAAACGTGTTACTGACATCCTCCTGTCCAATGGTTTTCCTACTCACACCATAAAAAAACTTGTAAAAAAAATTTCCACCTCTCCAACTACCCCTCTCCCCCAAAATAACGACCACCTTTTTCCGTTCTCTTCCTTATATTCCAAAACTTTCTGAAAATATTAAGAAATCTCTCAGAAAAACTTTTCCTAACCTTAAGCTTTCATTTTCCACCAACAACAAATTAAAATCTATTTACACCATCCTCAAAGACCCCATCCTCCTTCATAACAGAACTAATGTCGTCTATAAAATTCCCTGTTCCACACCGCATTGCCAAGGTTCTCACATTGGGAAAACAAAAAACTCTATTTCCCGTAGAATCAAAAACTATAAAAATGACATAAAGAATAAACTATTAAAAACTGCCCTCACTAAACATATTTTTCATGAAGCACAGACATTTGACATCGATAGCTTAACCATTCTTTCCACTGAACCCTATCAACACAAACGTATTTTGTCTGAAACCGTTCACATAAACTTACAACACTATCCAGTTAACGACAGAACGGACATAGAACAAATTTCCTCAATTTATTCTATTATTTTCAACATTCTAAAAACCATCTCCTTCTCAATAAACCTGTCAAACATTTCTCCCACTTCCAAAGTAACGTATTCCCAATAATACCCTTCCTTTTTTTCCTTTGTCCTTTTTATTGCCCTCTCTTACAACAGGCCGCTTACCCTTTGTACCTTCCACCTCTTACCTCCTTCCCCCACCTTTCTACCTCTCACGGGTGCAAAGGACGTCCTCTCTCATCTTCATGATAGGTAGGTGTGGAAAATTACTGCTTTAATGTTATTCAATATTTTCTTTGTCAATAAGTTGTTGTTTGCATGTTTTTTTCAAATTGTTTGTTGTATTCAAATTGTTTTTTTCAAAACCGTTTTAAATTCTCTTACATAGCTTTCTACATTCATACTCTTGATATCACATTATATTATTGCAATTCTCTATTACATTAATTTCAATTATGATTGTTTTCTCATGACATTGTATTTCTACAGCCCTGAAAATGGCTTGCAATGTAAGCCGAAACGTTGGCAGATAATCCTTTATTAAAAAATACATTTTTTAAATTTGTGTTTTTGGGATCTAACTTGACCGAACTCCAACTAAAATCATCTAAGAACTCAAATAGAGTTTTTTTTTTATCATAGAGCTTATTAGGAGATGTTTAATATTCACTCCTCAGACACAAAAATTACAAACAAATAAATTTTTATTTAAAATAAATAATCTCACTTAACCCAATTTGGCGGTTTTTTTTCTTCATTTTACAAATTAATGGGCGCGCTAAGTTTAAATGAAACTATAATTTAAGATCATTCTAAATGAGCAGTATAAAATCCCTACACACATTATTACTGCTGTTGTACTTTTTAAAGTATTTCTGTAATCACTTTCGATACCATAAAGATTCGAGTCTAAATTTTTATAATATTTGAGCTACATCAAACTAGTTGAAAAATTTTAAAAACCGCTAATTTGTATTTCGAAAAGTTTTGGAATTTTTTAAGAAAAACTGTACTTTAAATTAAAGTCCTTTAGATCTTTAAAAAAAGAAAAAAAAACCCTATTAGACAACTAGATTTTACAGTATTGTAGAAAGAATGTTTTTAAATAAACAAATTTAAGTGTGCAGTAGGACCATGATCTGAGTTCATTAACGTTCAGATGTTCAGGTTAAGTGCATTTGCAGTGGCCGTTTTAAAACATTTTATTTAGTTAACAAATTAGGAAGATATTAGCAAAATAATGAAGTAAATTTTTAACAGAAAAATATAGAAGAAAAATGTAAGCACAATTTGTAGGGTGAATATGGATAATACTAACAATAAAAAATGTAATTAGTATTTACAGATATTTTCATTGATAAAACTTAAATATTTAAAACACTAAACATATAAAGGCATTTTGAAATTATTACATGATATATTATATTACACTATAATTAAATTTTATGTTAATAGTATTTCTTTTCTTAAATAACTGTTATATAATATAATAACTGTTAATATCTTTCTTCGTAAAATTTTTAAAGAAAAAACGTATAATCTCACTAGGTGCAAAGTTGGAGTTCACTCAGGAGAGCGGCAGTAATGATTCTGTGGGTCTTTGAGCACCTCATACACATCCAGTAATTTACTTAATTCCTTACAATCGTGATATTCTTCCCCACACTAAGAAATTATCTGCTCCCCAGGGGTGGTTTTCTACATCCGAAGAGGTTGAAGTCATTGAAATGTCTTTTAGTAGCTCTGTACTATACCACCTTCTTGTGGCTCCCTGAAGTAACGAAGGAGATTTCACAAAATGTAGCTATAGACAGAAATTCCTTCCTGTGAAGATGGCTTTCTGAACAAATCTTTCCTCAGTTTCTTCCAGTTGCTTCATAATATTCTGAAAAATATTACTGTTAAAGGCTCGGGGGAAGCACGTCATTACGTACTCTCATCAAAGGTCTAGATTCGGGCCAATAGAGGGAGGCCACCTGCTTCCTCATGACACCACTCCACTTATATGAGGAAATTAAATTTTCAAGGGAACTCCAGGAGAGTCTAGATAGATTTATACTGTCTTCATATCATGATATCGACTCCTTTAAAAGCTACGTTTAGTCCTTGTCAATGACAATTTTTGAAGAACGTTTAACAAGAAGGGCTTGATACATGATAATATACATGGTAATTGGGGTTTTTTGTAATAAACTAATAGAAGTGTGACTACAGAACCAACATTTCGAGGAACTTCAGTTCATAGCATTGCTACTGCAGCTGATCTTGTTTTTATTGGCTCTTTAATCAGTCCAGTTCTTCTAAATTTTTCTCACCAAAATAATAAAGTCATCATCTTCATTCAAATAACTTGTGATATCATCTGAAGCATCACCTCACACATGTTTTCTTCTAAGAAAAAGCCTTCTTTTTCTTTTCATACAGAAATGGCAATCCACAATCATTTAGACTAAATAATCAATACTACACGAGACTAAAAAAGTCGAGGGCAACAAATTTTCAATATTTACCGTTTCTTTTTCCGGGTTGGACCGTGTCCAATTGGTGTTATTTGCCGAGCTTTCGCACATCATGTGATGGCTTCTTCAGGGCTGAAAAGAGAATGTTTTCAATATATTCAACAAATTTTCAATATGTTCAGTAAATGAGTTAAGGATAATCTGGCAGAAACATCCGATTTAATTGGTCGCACTCTTCTGACACATAAATTTTTAAATCGTTTAATGGATGTTATTGTTTCAACATCATATAAAACATTATGGATGTGAATTTGGACCAAAAACTTGGAAAAATGAGGGCTGTACGCTACCAATACTCATTCAAAGTTAAAAACTAGGTCCTACGCGTTTCTTCGGGTTTGGAACACGTATAAGAGTCTTTTTGGAAAACAAAATGGAAATTTTCGACATGTAAGACTGGAGAGAAAGGTTACAATGTTTGCTATATCTCTTGCGGTAAGTTTTAGTACTATACAAGTCCATAGCTTTGTTGAAGTTGAAATTACAGCTAAGGAAATATTACTTGAAATAAAACAATTAATTTCTTCTGCCTTTATAGGAAACTTGCACTGTTTCAATAATTCCTCAATGAAAACCTGTAGTCATTCTTTCCCGACGATTGGATTGTTTCAATTGATTTAAGAGGTGTGACAAGGTAGCTCATGAGATCCGTTCGGGTCTCGTGATTCTGGCACGGCGGGTCCGAATCCAAATCGATAAGTTATCAATAAATAAAAAGTCAACAAGTTCATTAACATCTGTGAGTGATCTATGATGTCTCAAAAGATTCTTTGTTGCTTCATGATTGTTTAAAATTTTTTAGTTCGTTATTTTTAGCTTGAATAATTAATATTTTTCTTGATTTGTATTGGAAATAAATCAATGATATAAACACCCTTCTAAATATATCCACAATCCTTCATTTTATTATCAACATTTTATAAAAAATATGCGACTTGAAAAAAGCTGCTACCGTCTTTACCATGACGGATTCGTGAAATGTTGAATGTATCTTTAAATGGATACAGGCAATTGATATGGAATCGTACATTTAGTTAGCTTTTATGTTTGACTTTTATGTGTTTCTTTAAATTTCTTGTCTGAATGGTTTTAAAAGTACAATAGGGACAAGAATAAGGTCGTTCACCAGTGTGTTTAGACATAACGTGTCTTTTCAAAGTGCCCGACTGAGCTGACTTGTAATCACAATATTGGCACATATAAGGACGTTCATCAGTATGCTTAGACAGTATGTGCGTCTTTAAGTGACCTGAAACAGCTGATTTATAATCACAATATGTACAAGAATAAGGCCGTTCACCCGTATGTTTCATCTTGATGTGCCTTTTTAATGTTCCACACTCAGCTGACTTATAATCACAAAAATGGCATGAATAAGGCTGCTCACCAGTATGCTTGAACATCATATGCTTCTTCAAATGCCCAGAGAAAGCCGTTTTGTAGTCACAATAAGTACACTTGTAAGGGCGTTCACCGGTATGTTGAGATAACACGTGTTTTTTTACAGAGCCAGAATCAGCTGATTTATACTCACAATGTGGACACGAGTGTGGCCGTTCCCCGGTGTGTTTAGACATCACGTGTCTCTTCAAGGCCCCAGGTTCAGCTGTTTCATACTCACAATGCGGGCATGAATGAGGCCGCTCGCCTGTATGTTTTGTCATAACATGCCTCTTCAAGTTGCCATATCCAGCTGACTCGTACTCACAATATGAACAGGAGTACGGCCGTCTGCCGGTATGCTTGGATTTCACGTGGTTCTTTAAGGTACTGGACTTAGCTGAGGTATAGTCACAATGTTGGCAGAGATAGGTCCTTTGCTTATTCGTATCAACGTGTGATGTCTGGTCAATGGGAAGAAAGACCTCTGCATGTTCCTGATCAATGTGATCCTTGATGACACTCTTACCATCAGCTGTGAAGCCACAGTGATAGCACACAGATGAAGGCAGTGGTAATCTAGAAGAGACTTCATTGCCTTTCCAGCCTACAGTTTCCAGATCTGAAAACGAAACATCCTATCGTTAAAATTAGTCCAAAAAATTCCTACGAAAACAATTATTTATTTAAACACAATTTTAAATTGAAAAAAATATATGTAATTCAAATTACTACAATCAGCATTAATTATTATGCAAAGAAGAGGGACTGAAAAAGTTATAGTCAGTTGAAAAAACATGTCTCCATTATTAATCAGAATTTTAGTCAACGACAGAAAATATATTATTATTATGAAATATACATTCAAAAATATAAATGACTTTTATTTATTATTCATTAAATAATAAATTTGAAATCGAACATTTAAATTTTTTTTGTGTGGAATTTTATCTGAGCCTAATTTTCTTTAAAAAAATTAGGGGAAAAATCCATCAATTCACGAAAAAACCGAAGGCCAACCGCAAGAAATTTTACAGGCTACAACTTGATTTTCATATTGTTGTGTTCCGTTTATTTTATTTTTTAAATCGAATTCTGAAGGATGAATAAAACTGTTGTGAAAATGTTTCTGAAAATTGTTTAGTTATTTTCTCGGAGCCATTAAACTAAAAATGCTACCAAGAACAGGTGATGGTACTAAAATATACCCATTACACACATGCAATACTGATTATATTGTGTATCTTTGCCTGATAACGTTTTTAATGATACAAATGCAGAGCTTTTTGACCGTAGATATTATTATTAGATTTTTTTTTAATGCTAGGTCAAGGAAGTACTACCCTTTCTTCAAGAAAAATTAGGAGAAAATCCACTAGTTTTCATCATAGTTGATATGTTGCTTTTAAATAAAAAAGGAAATACTGTGTTTCTTGATGAGCAAAAATGGAAAGAATCAGAGAGAGGGGTTTTTTCAGAACTGTTGGATCAAAAACTTCGTTTACCTCAAAAGTTGATACTCAACACGGGTTTAATTATTGTTATTATTATTAATATTTATCCTCCCATTCAATCACTCATCTAGAGATAGGGAGGAGAGAGTTATCTACAGCATCTCTATTCTAAACACCTATGGCCCAGAACAAGCTATTTATGGATAAAAGCTTGCCCAGGCTGGTACTTTGATCCACAGGGAGAGGGATGAGACCCCCTACAGACACCACGCGAACAATGCTCTTTCCAAATACTGGTTAGTTTCTTGATAAAAGAATGATTTAAGGAGTTGCATGGCGAAATTGAACCATTAAGAATAGGGATTACCTCAATTCGAAATTTTAATGTAATGGTCTAGGATTCAAAACCAGTTGATTCTTAAATGAAATGTGGCTTGCCTTTTGTAAAGTGCAAAATGTAAAAAGATTCTGAAAAACTGTAGAATCTGCAGTATAGAAACTGTAAATTGGTAAGAGGGGCCCTCAACTCCTACTGAAGTAGCTCACATCATTAATGAATGGGGGTGAACATAATATTTAACTCTTGATAAAAAAAATTTCGTAGTAGTAATAAAATGATTATTAAAAATCTAAATTATTTAGCAAATTTAGTTTAAAGAAATTAAGGGTTTAACTGAAACACTAAATATGATTCGGGGCATTTTATTTATCTCACTGCCGTAATCTGTATTTAAGCTGAGAATGCAATGAAGTAAAAATAGTATTAAACAATCATTTGTTTTACATTATTTAAAAAAAATTTATTTAGTAGATTTTCTTAATTAGTTGACGTGGGTTGAGGTCGGTTGGCCATCTGCACTCTGAGATGTGACAATAAACCTCCCTCGGAGATCTCTCCATACTTCATTATCACCGTGGTGATAACCTATAAGTTAAGTCGAAACGTTGGCAATAATAAAACAACTGCCCAATAATTTTGGAGTATTTGTTTGATTCTGGCCAAAACCCAGACTAATTTCTCCAGCTTTATTTGTTAACGTCGATAGTTTGACAATTTATACTAAGGTATTGTAGTTAATTCATTTTATAAATGAATATACTTTTTAAATATTTTAATCTCTGCCTTTGTGGCATTGATACTTAGTACCCAGACCAACGGCCTGTCCCAAGCCAGGATTAAGGTGTGAGATCCAGGAGAAACATTTCGTTAGAAAACCTGGCTCCATTGAGTAGTACCCTGTAAGGGTTACTAAATCAGGATGTCCGACCCCTATGAGGCGAGCCCTCCAACCGAACTAGAGGCAGATAACTTATATGCAGGAATTAAAAATGACACAGGCAACAATTCGGCCCCATGCATCGCAATGGTGGATACAGGACAAGTAGTTAGATACTATGAAACCCAAAATAACCCATCGTAGACCAGGAATCTAATTCAATATTACTAATTAATAATTATTCAGAATAAATAAATAAATAATTAGTTTTATTAGACTTGCAGTGATCTCTTTCAAAGGGAATGTCCAAGGAAGGCTCGTTTTTAACAGCACCTTAAACAGAAGAAAGCACACGTATCAAATTAATGTGGAAATCACAGGCAATGACAGTCCTTGATACAATTCCAATACTCACTCGAAATTCCGGACGTAAAAGGCTGAGGTTGTCCTGTTATACTTTTGGAGAGTAGATCTGCAAAATTTTTTTTTTATTTAATAAATATTTATTAATTA
>KZ807601.1:289480-302655 GCA_000696205.2 Oncopeltus fasciatus | reverse complement strand
AAAAAACTTTCGAAACACTTAGGACACCTCAACAAAGGGGATTACAACTAATCCCTACCTCAACTTATACCTGGAATAATGGACGATGACCCTCAACTCGCACATGCAACATACCTGACCACCGACAAAAGTGACCCCTACAGCTACCTGACACAACTAACACACAGAAAAACACAGTTGAATACGGACCGTGACAGTGAACGTTTGTATTCGGCCAGAAGATGGACAGAGTCCGAAAGCGCTCGCCAACGGGAGACGTACAGAAACCAAGGAAGACGGACAATATAAGGTACGAGAGTTCTATATTCATTGGTGGTAGAAATAATAATAACCCTTTAGATTATTTACCTGAATTTTTTTTGTTAGGTGTCTAGTGGTTTTATTTAAAATTTATTTATTTAAAATAAATCATTTTATCTGATGCCTGTTTTTTCTTCTAGGTTTATCAAGTGTTCAAATGAGGCAGCATCACCATTTGCAGGAGTAACTTTTTTAAATTGTACCCTAACGACAGCTCTTACAATATTCGCATTACAAACGGTAAAAATCTTAACTAATTGGTCTTTAAAGTTTATATTTCAGGATATTTTAGACATTTAACAATTAGAACTGAAGGTTTATCTGTCCGCTTCTTTTAATTTTATGGCGAAGAAGCTGTAATTGGTTCATTTACTTAATGTACTTAAGCAATTAACAGCAATATATCAATATTCCTGTTAAATGTTGTTATAAATTAACCTTCAGAATTAAGGATTTATTTGACTTAATAAAAAACACCATATAAATCATAATAAAGCGTTAGATCATGAGGGACGATAACAAACTAATTGAATAGGCTAAGTCATATGTTTTATATGTCAAATGTATAATGAAAAAGTTTATTATATAATGAAAGCGAAATGAGATAAATAGAAGTGGTAGATTACTTGAAATGCCAAGTTCAAGCACAAAATGTCTCTTCGCTGCAGTGGGCTTAATATTTATATTAGGAAAATTTAAACTTGATGAAAAATAAATTTTATTTGTATGGAATCTTAATTTAGTAATTCAAAACATTCTTAAATAAGCATATTTTTCTAACTTTATATTTTTTTAAATACTTTATTTACTTTTTCCTAAATTAAATCCAGTATGCTTTTGGTTGCCAATAGTTTTATTGTTAAAAAAATTATTTCTGAGACAAATATGTCGTTATAAAGGCAGTACTTGTGTTCTTGTGAATACTGATTTAGATTATATCGAGTATTTCCGATAAGCCTGAAAAAGTCTGCGTACGGAGGCTTTTTATTATTGTCCCACAATAATGGCTATATTACAATATTACAGTTTTATATATTCAAAGTTTTACACTTTTTTTTTTACAAATTTTTTACATAATATTTACTACTTATTGATTTNACCTCGAGTTGTAATGGAGACCCTAAGACTTATGGACCTCGAGTTGTAATGGAGACCCTAAGACTTATGGACCTCGAGTTGTAATGGAGACCCTAAGACTTATGGACCTCGAGTTGTAATGGAGACCCTAAGACTTATGGACCTCGAGTTGTAATGGAGACCCTAAGACTTATGGACCTCGAGTTGTAATGGAGACCCTAAGACTTATGGACCTCGAGTTGTAATGGAGACCCTAAGACTTATGGACCTCGAGTTGTAATGGAGACCCTAAGACTTATGGACCTCGAGTTGTAATGGAGACCCTAAGACTTATGGACCTCGAGTTGTAATGGAGACCCTAAGACTTATGGACCTCGAGTTGTAATGGAGACCCTAAGACTTATGGACCTCGAGTTGTAATGGAGACCCTAAGACTTATGGACCTCGAGTTGTAATGGAGACCCTAAGACTTATGGACCTCGAGTTGTAATGGAGACCCTAAGACTTATGGACCTCGAGTTGTAATGGAGACCCTAAGACTTATGGACCTCGAGTTGTAATGGAGACCCTAAGACTTATGGACCTCGAGTTGTAATGGAGACCCTAAGACTTATGGACCTCGAGTTGTAATGGAGACCCTAAGACTTATGGACCTCGAGTTGTAATGGAGACCCTAAGACTTATGGACCTCGAGTTGTAATGGAGACCCTAAGACTTATGGACCTCGAGTTGTAATGGAGACCCTAAGACTTATGGACCTCGAGTTGTAATGGAGACCCTAAGACTTATGGACCTCGAGTTGTAATGGAGACCCTAAGACTTATGGACCTCGAGTTGTAATGGAGACCCTAAGACTTATGGACCTCGAGTTGTAATGGAGACCCTAAGACTTATGGACCTCGAGTTGTAATGGAGACCCTAAGACTTATGGACCTCGAGTTGTAATGGAGACCCTAAGACTTATGGACCTCGAGTTGTAATGGAGACCCTAAGACTTATGGACCTCGAGTTGTAATGGAGACCCTAAGACTTATGGACCTCGAGTTGTAATGGAGACCCTAAGACTTATGGACCTCGAGTTGTAATGGAGACCCTAAGACTTATGGACCTCGAGTTGTAATGGAGACCCTAAGACTTATGGACCTCGAGTTGTAATGGAGACCCTAAGACTTATGGACCTCGAGTTGTAATGGAGACCCTAAGACTTATGGACCTCGAGTTGTAATGGAGACCCTAAGACTTATGGACCTCGAGTTGTAATGGAGACCCTAAGACTTATGGACCTCGAGTTGTAATGGAGACCCTAAGACTTATGGACCTCGAGTTGTAATGGAGACCCTAAGACTTATGGACCTCGAGTTGTAATGGAGACCCTAAGACTTATGGACCTCGAGTTGTAATGGAGACCCTAAGACTTATGGACCTCGAGTTGTAATGGAGACCCTAAGACTTATGGACCTCGAGTTGTAATGGAGACCCTAAGACTTATGGACCTCGAGTTGTAATGGAGACCCTAAGACTTATGGACCTCGAGTTGTAATGGAGACCCTAAGACTTATGGACCTCGAGTTGTAATGGAGACCCTAAGACTTATGGACCTCGAGTTGTAATGGAGACCCTAAGACTTATGGACCTCGAGTTGTAATGGAGACCCTAAGACTTATGGACCTCGAGTTGTAATGGAGACCCTAAGACTTATGGACCTCGAGTTGTAATGGAGACCCTAAGACTTATGGACCTCGAGTTGTAATGGAGACCCTAAGACTTATGGACCTCGAGTTGTAATGGAGACCCTAAGACTTATGGACCTCGAGTTGTAATGGAGACCCTAAGACTTATGGACCTCGAGTTGTAATGGAGACCCTAAGACTTATGGACCTCGAGTTGTAATGGAGACCCTAAGACTTATGGACCTCGAGTTGTAATGGAGACCCTAAGACTTATGGACCTCGAGTTGTAATGGAGACCCTAAGACTTATGGACCTCGAGTTGTAATGGAGACCCTAAGACTTATGGACCTCGAGTTGTAATGGAGACCCTAAGACTTATGGACCTCGAGTTGTAATGGAGACCCTAAGACTTATGGACCTCGAGTTGTAATGGAGACCCTAAGACTTATGGACCTCGAGTTGTAATGGAGACCCTAAGACTTATGGACCTCGAGTTGTAATGGAGACCCTAAGACTTATGGACCTCGAGTTGTAATGGAGACCCTAAGACTTATGGACCTCGAGTTGTAATGGAGACCCTAAGACTTATGGACCTCGAGTTGTAATGGAGACCCTAAGACTTATGGACCTCGAGTTGTAATGGAGACCCTAAGACTTATGGACCTCGAGTTGTAATGGAGACCCTAAGACTTATGGACCTCGAGTTGTAATGGAGACCCTAAGACTTATGGACCTCGAGTTGTAATGGAGACCCTAAGACTTATGGACCTCGAGTTGTAATGGAGACCCTAAGACTTATGGACCTCGAGTTGTAATGGAGACCCTAAGACTTATGGACCTCGAGTTGTAATGGAGACCCTAAGACTTATGGACCTCGAGTTGTAATGGAGACCCTAAGACTTATGGACCTCGAGTTGTAATGGAGACCCTAAGACTTATGGACCTCGAGTTGTAATGGAGACCCTAAGACTTATGGACCTCGAGTTGTAATGGAGACCCTAAGACTTATGGACCTCGAGTTGTAATGGAGACCCTAAGACTTATGGACCTCGAGTTGTAATGGAGACCCTAAGACTTATGGACCTCGAGTTGTAATGGAGACCCTAAGACTTATGGACCTCGAGTTGTAATGGAGACCCTAAGACTTATGGACCTCGAGTTGTAATGGAGACCCTAAGACTTATGGACCTCGAGTTGTAATGGAGACCCTAAGACTTATGGACCTCGAGTTGTAATGGAGACCCTAAGACTTATGGACCTCGAGTTGTAATGGAGACCCTAAGACTTATGGACCTCGAGTTGTAATGGAGACCCTAAGACTTATGGACCTCGAGTTGTAATGGAGACCCTAAGACTTATGGACCTCGAGTTGTAATGGAGACCCTAAGACTTATGGACCTCGAGTTGTAATGGAGACCCTAAGACTTATGGACCTCGAGTTGTAATGGAGACCCTAAGACTTATGGACCTCGAGTTGTAATGGAGACCCTAAGACTTATGGACCTCGAGTTGTAATGGAGACCCTAAGACTTATGGACCTCGAGTTGTAATGGAGACCCTAAGACTTATGGACCTCGAGTTGTAATGGAGACCCTAAGACTTATGGACCTCGAGTTGTAATGGAGACCCTAAGACTTATGGACCTCGAGTTGTAATGGAGACCCTAAGACTTATGGACCTCGAGTTGTAATGGAGACCCTAAGACTTATGGACCTCGAGTTGTAATGGAGACCCTAAGACTTATGGACCTCGAGTTGTAATGGAGACCCTAAGACTTATGGACCTCGAGTTGTAATGGAGACCCTAAGACTTATGGACCTCGAGTTGTAATGGAGACCCTAAGACTTATGGACCTCGAGTTGTAATGGAGACCCTAAGACTTATGGACCTCGAGTTGTAATGGAGACCCTAAGACTTATGGACCTCGAGTTGTAATGGAGACCCTAAGACTTATGGACCTCGAGTTGTAATGGAGACCCTAAGACTTATGGACCTCGAGTTGTAATGGAGACCCTAAGACTTATGGACCTCGAGTTGTAATGGAGACCCTAAGACTTATGGACCTCGAGTTGTAATGGAGACCCTAAGACTTATGGACCTCGAGTTGTAATGGAGACCCTAAGACTTATGGACCTCGAGTTGTAATGGAGACCCTAAGACTTATGGACCTCGAGTTGTAATGGAGACCCTAAGACTTATGGACCTCGAGTTGTAATGGAGACCCTAAGACTTATGGACCTCGAGTTGTAATGGAGACCCTAAGACTTATGGACCTCGAGTTGTAATGGAGACCCTAAGACTTATGGACCTCGAGTTGTAATGGAGACCCTAAGACTTATGGACCTCGAGTTGTAATGGAGACCCTAAGACTTATGGACCTCGAGTTGTAATGGAGACCCTAAGACTTATGGACCTCGAGTTGTAATGGAGACCCTAAGACTTATGGACCTCGAGTTGTAATGGAGACCCTAAGACTTATGGACCTCGAGTTGTAATGGAGACCCTAAGACTTATGGACCTCGAGTTGTAATGGAGACCCTAAGACTTATGGACCTCGAGTTGTAATGGAGACCCTAAGACTTATGGACCTCGAGTTGTAATGGAGACCCTAAGACTTATGGACCTCGAGTTGTAATGGAGACCCTAAGACTTATGGACCTCGAGTTGTAATGGAGACCCTAAGACTTATGGACCTCGAGTTGTAATGGAGACCCTAAGACTTATGGACCTCGAGTTGTAATGGAGACCCTAAGACTTATGGACCTCGAGTTGTAATGGAGACCCTAAGACTTATGGACCTCGAGTTGTAATGGAGACCCTAAGACTTATGGACCTCGAGTTGTAATGGAGACCCTAAGACTTATGGACCTCGAGTTGTAATGGAGACCCTAAGACTTATGGACCTCGAGTTGTAATGGAGACCCTAAGACTTATGGACCTCGAGTTGTAATGGAGACCCTAAGACTTATGGACCTCGAGTTGTAATGGAGACCCTAAGACTTATGGACCTCGAGTTGTAATGGAGACCCTAAGACTTATGGACCTCGAGTTGTAATGGAGACCCTAAGACTTATGGACCTCGAGTTGTAATGGAGACCCTAAGACTTATGGACCTCGAGTTGTAATGGAGACCCTAAGACTTATGGACCTCGAGTTGTAATGGAGACCCTAAGACTTATGGACCTCGAGTTGTAATGGAGACCCTAAGACTTATGGACCTCGAGTTGTAATGGAGACCCTAAGACTTATGGACCTCGAGTTGTAATGGAGACCCTAAGACTTATGGACCTCGAGTTGTAATGGAGACCCTAAGACTTATGGACCTCGAGTTGTAATGGAGACCCTAAGACTTATGGACCTCGAGTTGTAATGGAGACCCTAAGACTTATGGACCTCGAGTTGTAATGGAGACCCTAAGACTTATGGACCTCGAGTTGTAATGGAGACCCTAAGACTTATGGACCTCGAGTTGTAATGGAGACCCTAAGACTTATGGACCTCGAGTTGTAATGGAGACCCTAAGACTTATGGACCTCGAGTTGTAATGGAGACCCTAAGACTTATGGACCTCGAGTTGTAATGGAGACCCTAAGACTTATGGACCTCGAGTTGTAATGGAGACCCTAAGACTTATGGACCTCGAGTTGTAATGGAGACCCTAAGACTTATGGACCTCGAGTTGTAATGGAGACCCTAAGACTTATGGACCTCGAGTTGTAATGGAGACCCTAAGACTTATGGACCTCGAGTTGTAATGGAGACCCTAAGACTTATGGACCTCGAGTTGTAATGGAGACCCTAAGACTTATGGACCTCGAGTTGTAATGGAGACCCTAAGACTTATGGACCTCGAGTTGTAATGGAGACCCTAAGACTTATGGACCTCGAGTTGTAATGGAGACCCTAAGACTTATGGACCTCGAGTTGTAATGGAGACCCTAAGACTTATGGACCTCGAGTTGTAATGGAGACCCTAAGACTTATGGACCTCGAGTTGTAATGGAGACCCTAAGACTTATGGACCTCGAGTTGTAATGGAGACCCTAAGACTTATGGACCTCGAGTTGTAATGGAGACCCTAAGACTTATGGACCTCGAGTTGTAATGGAGACCCTAAGACTTATGGACCTCGAGTTGTAATGGAGACCCTAAGACTTATGGACCTCGAGTTGTAATGGAGACCCTAAGACTTATGGACCTCGAGTTGTAATGGAGACCCTAAGACTTATGGACCTCGAGTTGTAATGGAGACCCTAAGACTTATGGACCTCGAGTTGTAATGGAGACCCTAAGACTTATGGACCTCGAGTTGTAATGGAGACCCTAAGACTTATGGACCTCGAGTTGTAATGGAGACCCTAAGACTTATGGACCTCGAGTTGTAATGGAGACCCTAAGACTTATGGACCTCGAGTTGTAATGGAGACCCTAAGACTTATGGACCTCGAGTTGTAATGGAGACCCTAAGACTTATGGACCTCGAGTTGTAATGGAGACCCTAAGACTTATGGACCTCGAGTTGTAATGGAGACCCTAAGACTTATGGACCTCGAGTTGTAATGGAGACCCTAAGACTTATGGACCTCGAGTTGTAATGGAGACCCTAAGACTTATGGACCTCGAGTTGTAATGGAGACCCTAAGACTTATGGACCTCGAGTTGTAATGGAGACCCTAAGACTTATGGACCTCGAGTTGTAATGGAGACCCTAAGACTTATGGACCTCGAGTTGTAATGGAGACCCTAAGACTTATGGACCTCGAGTTGTAATGGAGACCCTAAGACTTATGGACCTCGAGTTGTAATGGAGACCCTAAGACTTATGGACCTCGAGTTGTAATGGAGACCCTAAGACTTATGGACCTCGAGTTGTAATGGAGACCCTAAGACTTATGGACCTCGAGTTGTAATGGAGACCCTAAGACTTATGGACCTCGAGTTGTAATGGAGACCCTAAGACTTATGGACCTCGAGTTGTAATGGAGACCCTAAGACTTATGGACCTCGAGTTGTAATGGAGACCCTAAGACTTATGGACCTCGAGTTGTAATGGAGACCCTAAGACTTATGGACCTCGAGTTGTAATGGAGACCCTAAGACTTATGGACCTCGAGTTGTAATGGAGACCCTAAGACTTATGGACCTCGAGTTGTAATGGAGACCCTAAGACTTATGGACCTCGAGTTGTAATGGAGACCCTAAGACTTATGGACCTCGAGTTGTAATGGAGACCCTAAGACTTATGGACCTCGAGTTGTAATGGAGACCCTAAGACTTATGGACCTCGAGTTGTAATGGAGACCCTAAGACTTATGGACCTCGAGTTGTAATGGAGACCCTAAGACTTATGGACCTCGAGTTGTAATGGAGACCCTAAGACTTATGGACCTCGAGTTGTAATGGAGACCCTAAGACTTATGGACCTCGAGTTGTAATGGAGACCCTAAGACTTATGGACCTCGAGTTGTAATGGAGACCCTAAGACTTATGGACCTCGAGTTGTAATGGAGACCCTAAGACTTATGGACCTCGAGTTGTAATGGAGACCCTAAGACTTATGGACCTCGAGTTGTAATGGAGACCCTAAGACTTATGGACCTCGAGTTGTAATGGAGACCCTAAGACTTATGGACCTCGAGTTGTAATGTAGACCCTAAGACTTATGGACCTCGAGTTGTAATGGAGACCCTAAGACTTCCACAGATATGAGGAGTCAACACACTCCTTAGCACTTAGCTTTAAATATTTAAAATTAAAATGTGCACAGATATCAAAGGTCTTATTTCTACATGCCACATAGTAATTTACCTCTTTGACAATAAAATATTAGAACAGTACTAAACAATATTTTAAAGAGCAACAGAAAAACTTCATTGCAGCCATCAAATCCTTCTTTATGGAATAGATTGTATTAGGATATGCCCACATGATTTTTTTCATTACTACAACTGTAATAAGTATTTCTGAAGTATAGTTACTTCAATTAAAAATTTCCTGGAAAATATTGGACTTCTCAGCAAGAAGTAACGGAAAATTATCTCTTGACCCCATTCATAAACATTTTGTGCGCTTTATTTATCTTTGGGAATGATTGTAATGTTAATGAATCTTTTATTTATATCTTATATGTTACAGTGTGAAGAAACAAGAATCGCCGTGTACTCGGTCAACTGGTACAACTGGCCACAGTCACTGAAGAAAGATATGCTTATTTTTCAGGCGATGACAATCAATTTTCAAAAGTTAAAATTTTGCGGTGTATTCGAAGTCAGGTTAATATTGTTCACCGATGTAAGTATTGTATTTCTTCATGAATTCTTTTACTAAAATATATTATACGATAGATATTTCACGTGTGTGACGTCAAAAATAGAGAAAGTAGTAATTAAGTGAATAATTCAATTACATAGTATGAGTAATCAATAAATCAATTACACTATGATTTTGTTTTTCGTCGGAAAATAAACTTGCATTCAACTAAAAATTTAAATCATGACAACTCCCATTAAAATATGATTGTTCAAATTTCTCATTATTGAATACCACTGTATTTAATAATTATTTTTAGAAAAACTAATACAAAAACACTAAAAATACTTCCAAAGAGTTAGTTTTCATAAGTTTTAAAAGGAAATTAGAGATATTGAATACATTGAAGATTTTTCAATTTGGCCTTCCTCTAATCCTTTACTCTCTCTTGGAAACATATCAATCTCTTGCAAAAATAAGCTTAAGTTCGGAATTTATTGTTTATTTTGTTTAAATTGTGTACTGTAGAGCACGCTAAAAAAATATATATATAATTGCATCATTATAATTATATATATCGTTTCAACTCATATGTGTGTAATATTTATACATGTATTTATGTTTGAATGTTTATATATATTTATGTGTGTAATATTAATATGTGTGCGCCATGATTAATATGAACAATCTATAGACCACTTAAGGATCAGTAATGAAAACAAAATTACTTCTTTAAAGTTTACAATAAATAATAAAAACTTTTTTATTGTTTTCATTTGTTTTTGTATTTATTTCAGATGCTGAATGTTACCTACTCTTTGTTTAATATAGTTCGAGCCAGCAAATGAAGTGCTCAAGATTTGACTACAATATTGATATACGAAACCTAAGATAAAATAAATAATTAATTTTAGCTCTGTTTAAAAATTTGATTTAGGTTTTTTTTTTCTTTTAATGTGTTTGAAAAATGATATACCTTTTTCTCTTTAGTTCAGATTTGTTCAGGTCAGAAATGATATGAAGTCTGAATAGCAAATCTCTATTTAGGATAAATGAAATGTATGTAAATACAATTGCTTTTGGTATCAAATGTTATACATAAATCAAAAAGTTGATTTACAATTAGAGATGTTCTTAAGTAAGAATAAAGGACTAATTTGATCTTACATGATGGAAGAAACTGAGAGTAAGGTCACCAATGCTCCGTTAAAATTAGCAGAAGAGGGGTCGCAATAAATTAAAATTACATTCTTAAATACCTTCCTCAATATCCACTATTCGTTAAAATTAGCAGAAGAGGGATCACAATAAACTAAAATTACATTCTTAAATACCTTCCTCAATTTCCACTATTCGTTAAAATTAGCAGAAGAGGGGTCCCAATAAACTAAAATTACATTCTTAAATACGCTGTATATAAACATATAAAATTTGATGTTATAATACTATTAATATTTATTTATTTATATCAATCAAAATAGTTGTGCCGTCCAACTCAAATACTGACAAATACTCTCTCCACTGTGCTATTATTCATTTTCTAAGAAATAGAGATAAACAATCTTGATTATAATCAATTTAGACTTCATCAAACTCTACTGAGAAACAGTAAATCGTCATTTAAAAAATTCATTGCAAAATGAAAGATAAAACAAATTCCTGGAATCAGTACTAATAGTTCGGTTTCATTCAGAGGTTTCAGTTAGTAAATATTCCTTATCACGCAGATATCATCAGATATTCAATCTTAACTCCATTTATTTTCATTTTTTCATAATTACAAACTTCATTTGATACCATTAATTTAGAATAAAAATTGATTAATTTTTATCAAGGAAAAATATATTTCATGAATCTGTTGGAATTCACAGCAACAGAGAATTGACCGATGTTGCATATCCTCTAGGGAAATAGACAATTGTTTGTGTCTCTCGCCTGGTAGTTTTTTTAACATGAAAATATGTATTCTAAGAAAGCAATATTGAATCTATATTTCAACCTATACTTATTAAATATTTTCCTTGTTGAATTTCTCTGTATTTCTCCTTTTTTTTTAACAATCTAGATAATATGGTTCCCCTCCACGCTGGAACCGACACAAGAGGTAGAAGATATTATGTTTCTTGCGTGATAATAAATTTACGAATAATCAAATAAATAATTTAGGTGTTGATGTGTTTTTTATTAATTACTACCATTTCACCAGAGATAAGGTAAGTGTAGAGATCTTCGGGAAAAAATAGAATCTGGAGTTCTAAACCATTCTATTTGTTCTTTAAAAAAATATAAGATTTTTTTTTTTTGGATATTACAAAGTGGTTAGCTCAGCCGAGACAATATCGTCACTCTTTATGTAGCACCTGATCAAAATGCCAAAAAGCTTAGTAAAGTAAATAAATGATGTGTAAGAATACATAGGAAGAAAAAAAAGAAAAAAAAATAGTCATTGCTTCTTAATCCCAAACCGACCTGCCTTTTATTCAAGGAAAATTTATTTCTCAAATACAATATGTGGCAACTGAAATTTAAGTATAATCTTTAACTTATTTCAGAAGCCCTCTAGAGAAACTAAGTCACTTTATCAAAATCTACAAGTACATCTAATTATCAGTGCTTAAGATAAAAATACTTTAGAGGAAAAGATTAATTAGGTAATTCACTACTGATGACCTATTTTAAAAGAATAAGATTCATCAGTAGTGAATGAAAATCCCAATATAACATTTCAGATATATGAAAATACAATGTATGATGATTCCATATATTTGATATTTATTTATCTCATTAATAATTTATACATGGCATTTAAGTAGGTTTAAGAACAACTCGGACCTTAAAGAAAAATAATGTCATGATCGAAACTGTGGATGACACGAGTCGGTCACACTTGTACCATACAAACTTGTTCTCCATTTAAGTTTGAGGCGCTGTTGTCCAAACCAGGCGAGGACTCTCTCACGAAATCTGGTCATTCTATCATACCAACTTCTAGCTCTCACATATATGTATAGTCGACACTCTTTGTAGGTGATAATCAAGTCAGGATAAGAGTTCTCGAGCACTATCCCCGCAGGACACAACCTCCATGTACACCCCTCTATAGCGCAGTGAGAAGAACTGTGGAACATGGTGGTTTATCCCAACTGATGAGAGCTAGCTCTCGCTTTTATGTAAAGTCGAAATTCCGAGGAAGTGATGTCACCAACACATCACACATGAGGATATCAGGGGGTATCGTGTACCCTGACGGCATTCAGGGGTGCGATATCGATCTCTTACCTACAGGTTATTCACACAATCTTTCTCCAGAGCATTCAGACTAAACAAACCACTGTCCGGTACAAGTATAAGTCACACTTCACCAGAAATAGCACTTTAGGCGGCAGGAGTACGAGGAAATTTGTAATCACTGTTATCAGTGAGGTTATGGCGGGTTATCAGAGTATACCCTGCACATTAAGAAGAGAGGCTAGCGCCAGTCTTTGCACAGAAACCACCTGTCAGCTGATCAACGCCTGTGAGTACAACAGTATCCTACTTCTAAGTTTTAGAAATGTCTGAACTCATGAGTTACTGAAGTCATTAATAGCACTTTGTCAAGCGTATAATTTATTTTTTTATTTATAGCAGATTTGACTCTAGGATTTAGAGAACATTTAGCCGATAATATGGCAATAGTTTTTACTTTTTTTCCACCAACTCTGCGGAATGTACAAGGCCTCCTGGAAATATAATGTCTAATAGATTGATGTTCCAGGTGATTTTTTTTTTGTGGAATAATTATTCCACGATTCAGCTGATTGTTGATCACAGATTTAGAAGTAATTAATATATATATATATATATATATATATATATATATATGGCTACCTCTGCTCC
>KZ807601.1:263587-279138 GCA_000696205.2 Oncopeltus fasciatus | reverse complement strand
AATTTTATAAAATTAATAAAAGTTTCATAATCTAACATAATATTTTCTATTTAAACCTAAATTGGGCTCTTCATGTTGAAATATAAATTATTTTTTACAAATTTTTGGTTTTTAAACGATAATTACTGTTTATTTTAACTGGTTTAAATGAAAATGCACTGCGAATGACCAGATCTTTATCAACATATTTCTTTCAAGCTTCAGCATATTTTATTTGTCTATTTGAAGGCCAAAAATTTGTCCATGAGAAAAAAAAATTGTTAATATTTTTAAATTAGTTTCAGAAGATGCAAACTTTTCATTGTCATGAAATATAATATGATGAAAATGACCATTCCTTTCATATTTTAATATTTTTATGTAAAAAAATAAAAATTTACATTGCATTCCAATAATATAAAGTGGTTTTAAAACATACAAAAAGAAAAAAATATTAGTACACTTGGACATATTTAATTGTCCATCGATGTGTGTTTGCATGTACTCATTAAAAATATATATTTGGTAATTAGTAAATAAATTCTATATAAGAAGATGGTTAAAGGAGACAAAACCTACCTCCAAAAAACCTCTAAATCCCAATTCTTTAAACAACAAACCTCTTCCCATCCATACACAGACTCTTATACTACGTATCTAAAAGACGGCCCGTCCACCACGACTGGCAGAGAACACGACACCCAACTGACCACCAAACAACAAACATATAACAAACTGAGCCGTTTAGTGGCACGAGAAATCAGATCTTATCACAACAAGGAATTCAACAATCATCTCTCTAAAATCATCTAAGTATGTATTAAATTAATAGCCAATTATATTCTAATAGTATTATAATGGAATGATTACAATATACTTCCATTGAAAATTGACTTAAAGGAAAAATATTTATTACCATACCTTCTATTATCCGTCTTCATTGGTTTCTGCAAACCATCTTCTGTTGGCGAGCGCTTACATTTATAATACAGTGACAGTGAACACATGTATTCGGCCAAGAAGATGGACAATGTCCGAAAGCGCTCGCCAACAGAAGATAGTTTGCAGAAACCAATGAAGACGGATAATAGAAGGTATGATAATANTTGACTTAAATTAATTCTGATGTAAAATGTAGTATAAACACTTCAGAAAATGGTAGCTCCCCCACCACTAAGTACTGCGTACATTAGGAGTAGGGGAGGGGGGTTTGGGGGCGTTTTGATAAGTATTTAGCCGAAATCCTATTATGTGGCAAAGGCACTTCTGAGAAGCAGAACAACGGTCCTATCTCGTGGAACTGGAATAATCTTTGTAGAAGATAGAGGTTGACCGAATTCCTCCGAGATGTCAGGATTCAGCCCTGAAGATCTGCTAAATCACCCTACTCTAGGGAGCCAGAGCAGAATATTATAACCAGCACTTAATATATCAAAGTAAATGAGGGGCTTAAATAAATAACTATTTAAGTAGCCAAGTCAACATAAAAGATAGGTCCACGAAAGACTCAATTAAAGATCCTAACTTATTTCCCTACTAAAGACGTTTTTAGTTTCTGATAAGAAGGAATATTGGTCACCTACTCTTTACTAAATTTAAATTTGATTAGTAAAATAGATATAAGTTATATGTACATAAACACGAGTATTTATATATATATATACATGAGAGAAGCAAGTTCTATACTAATGTTACAGAAATAAGAATAAAATTTAAGTGAGGCAAATGCAGAAAGTGTGTGATGAAATCAAAGTGTCGCCTCAGTTGACTAAGCTAAAAATTATATCTGTTGTGTAAAGAGAAAAACATTGTATTATGTAATAAAAGCCTGCAGGCTTTTTTTTTCACGCTCTTCTTTTGATGAAATCTTCAATTAAATAATCTAAAGGGTTATTATAACTACCAATGGATATAGAACTATCATACCTTCTGTAATCCGTCTTCATTGGTTTCTGCAAATCTGAAGGTATGATAAATCTTCAATTCCTTACTTCCTGCCAAACTGGTCAAAAGACTGAAATGTCACAGAACGAAATGAAGAACAGCTGTGCACATGTAAGACCTTTAAAGGAAACAACCCCACAGCAGTAGTTGGAAGAAAATGGTCGGACAAATTGCTTCTCTGACTGCATGAACAGTATACCTCCTTTAGAGTTTAGTTATAAATTGTATTATTGAGTATTTAATTAAAGACATGAATAAAAATACATTTTTCCTACCGTAAATATCAGTTGAATTGGACTATTCCATTCATGTAGTAGACTTAGATACATTTTAAAGGAAACAATGTATTTTCTCCAACTTAAGCCACTACTTTCTAACAAATAGAGAGTTCTTTACTTGGTTCCATTTAACTAAACCCATACATTTTAATATATTCAGCAAAAATAAAAATGCGAATATCAATGCAGAGTTCTCATGAAGTATTGCTGCGGCTTGACAGAATTCATTAAGATTTGGCATCTAGATTTAGTAAAACCATTACAGTTTTGTAATTCGGTAGTTTATATTTCTATCTCTATCTTCTAAAAGTTTTCTCATATCTCTTGTAATATATAATTGTAAAGGGTTTTATATTTGATAAGAGAGGGAGAAATAAGTTTTTAATATAAGAGAGAGATAGAGAGATAGAGAGAGAGAGAGAGACAGACAATGTTCTAGTGGCTTTTAAATAGAAGGATAATGATTAATTTCATTAAAAGTGAAACTTGCTCATTAAAATTATATTTTGAGTTTATTTGAGTAGCATATTGGTGTAGGGGGCATAATATCTGTTATATTTAAATTTTAATTAGCACACTAAAACTTAATGCAATTTTTTTCATTTATAAAGATAAGATCATAGTAAAACAGTTTCTGGAACCACCAGACTAACACATGACAAAGCAAACCTCAGACTCAACAAATACTGCTACAGGTTTTAGAAGCGCTAAAATTCATATACAAAGAAATAAGCAAGTTAAATCAGACTCCAGGTTCTACTCCACATGGGAGTGATGTCTTTTGCCATGTACAGCTTAATCAGACAAACTCAGTGGCAAAGGAGAAATTTGCCTCAAGGGAAAGAGGAAGCAGATTTAGTTATTTATTTTTCCTCAATCCTTGTTTGATTATATATAAAGAGAATTGTGTTGAAGTGTATGGAATGTGCATTAAATCAATGTAAATAAACAATTAGAAGTTTCTAAATTTTACCGTTTGTATTGTGAATATATTTAGGGCTGTTGTAATAGTGCACGTTAAGAATGTCGCTCCGACTAAACTGGATCCAAATTTGAAGCTGGTCTTCAAAAATCTGGAAGAAAGTCAAACCATTTAATAATTAATATGCCAAACACAAGAATGCATTGGACAAACACCAAGCCCAAGGTACGAGGCGGTCCGCAACACCGAACTAAACCCATATAATTGTCTCTTTGTTTATGCAAGGTCCTGCCTGAGGAGTCCTTAGTGAAGTTTCTGATCTATTGTAGTATTTTACATGTGAGGGACATATTTCCTCCATAAATCACATTTATCTTTACGATAAGTATATCTGGCATGTATTTTTAGCTCGGTTATAAGCCTGGATTAGATTAGAAGTTGGATATCTTCGTACTTTTCTTAGAATTTTAAATCTATTTTCCCATGATATTCATCATTCCACCAAGGAAGGGGAACTTTCTTAGACACCGGCTTTTTGTCTTTTCTGCTCCTCTTATGATTTTATTTGTTATTCTATTAAAAACAAAATCATCATAATTTCTTATGTAAACTAATGATAGGACTACCAGCTGTTGATAAAGATTTCAATTAGCATTATTTAGCTTCTATCGTAAGGGTCTTGAATACAGGGGGGAACTACTGAGAAGTATAACTGTGAGGGGAAATTGATCACTATTATATGCATCAGGAAGGCCAGACTACTCTGGGTGCTAATATTGAACTACATAAAGAGAGGTCTATTGCAGAAAACTTGCCAATACTGGAACGGAAATGTGTTGGATTTAATTTAATATAACTATCAAATTATGATTCAGAAGATTTCCGATAATTAGTTCACTGTGTTCTATCATATAACTGCCCCAGGTGTGAGAATTGAAATCACTCATGAGTAACAATAGAGATGGCAATTGTAAAATTAAATTCTGTTGGGAGTGTAAATTGGCAGTAACCTCTACATCTTGCAAAGTGGTTTCGAGGGTATGTATATTGTGTATATAACATCTTGGTGTATCATGAAGCATACTCCGTGACATGCTACTTCTTTTCGCACAGTATTGAATCGCCGTATTTGAAAATTATTGGTTGGTTTGGGGTGTATTTCTTGAAGGAATATAATTTAGCTACCTGTATCACTTATCAGTACCTTTAAATCCCTACCTCATTATACCTCAGACATGTGAAACAAGATGCTATTGATATTTCATTGTTTACAAACAATTTAATGTGAAAAGAAGTGGGCTTACAGTAATATAATACTTTTTTTTTTAATGATGATAGGGGTGTATTATTCTTTGATTTTAGGGATGCGGAAGAGGGAGTCTATTTTAATTCAGAAGGGGTAAAAGATTTGAAGAGGGAGAGATTTGCATTTTTGGCTGAGGGAGGGCCGGGAGATAGGCTCGGCAGCGAGAGATCGACCCTCATCACTCAAGGGATTTGTAGCCTACTCAATTGCAGGTTCTGTTTGTATTGAGGCAGTATGTTTTCTCTAAAGTGAAGTATGCTGTAATACTAATATTATTATTAATGTTCTTTGAAGTAAATATATTTTCACTTTCGGTGCATAAGAGCGAATAAATGTGAGATCTTGAAAAATAAAGTCGTTGTTTTGCAATGCTACATGATACTTTCTACGTTTCCTGGAGGTTTTTTTATTTATTTTTCTTTCGTGCAGGACAAACACTGAAGATATAGGGGCTTATGTCCTCTACTCAAATTAATACAAAAGGGATAATCATCACAATTCATGCTAATATGACCAATTGTGAGCATTTTGTACCCATGGTTGAGTACCATAATGACATTAAATTAAAAAGCATCCATTCATAAGTTTTCAGTATTGACTACTTCATCGGCACTACTTGATAGCCTTATTTATAATAAAAGCTGAGACATTTTGACATTATATTTCTATTAAAGTGTGTTCTATGTTTTTTCCGCCAGGTGCTTGAGGAGCCTCAAATGGGACCCTCCATTCGAGTTATAATTTTATATATNTTCATGTAGGACAAATTCTGAGGATGTAGGGGCTTATGTTCTCTACTCAAATTAATACAAAAGAGATAATCATCACAATTCATGCTAATATGACCAATTCTGAGCATTTTTTACCCATGGTTGAGTACCATAATGACATTCAATTAAAAAGCATCTATTCATAAGTTTTCAGTATTGACTAATTCATCGGCACTACTTGATAGCCTTATTTATAATAAAAGCTGAGACATTTTGACATTATATTTCTATTAAAGTGTGTTCTTTGTTTTTTTCACTTTGAAAAAGGTCTCAAATGAGACCCTCCATTCCAATTTGGAATGAAATACTCTTTTCGAGTTATGATTTTATATATATATGAGTGTGTGTATGTTTACATTTATTTGTACGTAAAAAATAAACAAGAATAAGAAGATTAGAATAGGTGTACTTGACTGAACCGTTCCTGACAAATGTAATAATAATAGCTCATCATTAAAATTTAATTAATTTTTACTTGTGATTTTAATATGGAATTTTTTTCTATTTAACTAATATATCGCTTTTATAGGCTGTCGAAATTGAAGTGCTACTAATTTAGCAATTTTTTTTCATGTAGGGTTGTTTTAATTATCTTGTAAAAGTTTCCCTTCAGTAGTAATAATCGGTAAAAGGATTTTATTTCTATTTTCTTTACTATTTTCTGGCCACCAAAACGCTAATACAGTCTTTTATTATGTACCTTAAATTTTGTTGACAAAATTTTTAAATTTCTTTATTTCATTAAATAATAAAAGTAAATTGAGAGTCGTGAATGGTTTTTGAATGATTATTACGCCCAGTAAGGAATAGAAATTGTGGGAAGTAAGAGCAGATGACACTATGAAATCCATATTATATATTCAAGTCTATGTATCTTGAATCTACAGGTCTCGTTTATACTTCTAACTTTTGTGAGTTTTAAATTCAATGTACATGAATCTTTGGAATTTACATTCCTGTAGCACATCAGTGTCGAAGGCCAGCCTTGGCTTGACCTTCCCAGGGAAATAAAAGCATGGGCGCAAAACAGGTACCACATGTATCGGAAAATCAAACAAAATTCTGAAGATGGTAAATAAGACTCGTGTTGCGAAGATATGCACATCCGTGCTTTGCTTGGGCCAGGCCTTCCACACCCCTCAGAGTTCCGAGGTTTTTAGGCCCGGTCCCCAGACCCGCAGCCAACCTGACCCAAAGATAAGTGGAGTCTTATAAGCCGCCAGTCATCTTTGGCATTTATCTTCTTGCATCTCTTAGACCTCCGAAAATATTGGGTAGATTAAATTATCGTTATATGTAGGACTCGGAAACTGGGTGAGGATTCTTTGCCCCCTCAACCAGCACCCTCCAATTGTATTGGTCAAGTGCGGCTGTCATCTGGGTTAAAGTTATATGTTTTCTTTGTAAAACACATCCCCTAGTTTATAAATAACTCGTATTTAACTGCTGACTGCCTACTTCTGTATTTTTACACTATATAAACCCAGCCATCTTTGTAGCATTGGCTTTGGCTCTCTGATGTTCTGCCAGTCATTAGCTATTTAAAATAAAATTACTTTTTATAAAATATTAGTATTAATTTAATTAATGACTGGACGTAAATCAACTCTCGATAACTCCCTTTATTTTAGCAGGCTATTTCCCTTTTGTATAAACTTACTGGCATTCGAATATATATTTTGGATGATCTAGATTTGCGAGGATTAGTTTGTGAGTTACGATCCTGGGAGATTAAAGTTCCACTCTGGATTGGCTTTTATTGAGAAAAAAAATACCTTGGTAGTTGACAAGGCTACCTGCAGATAATACCACTCTTCATGGCTTTAAATGGTTGAAAGTGGCATAAGACAAAAAAAAAAAAAAAACTTATGAAGTGCCGGCTTAGGCGAGGGGACCCGATGGATCTTCCAACCTCTCACCCGGGGTAGGGTTTTATGAAGAAATATAATGCTGGACAATGACATGGTTGCTTGGAATAATTTGGTGGCATATAGATACTCCCTCTTCCCATGATCCTAAGTATGATATGAGTTTGCCTGGCGATCAATGTCTAGGTTATTACGCCAATGATCCGTAAGTAGCTGTATACAAGATAATAAATCATGTAATCAAATAAATCGCTAATTCTCTTGAACGTGAAATGGAACATTATCTGTAGCTCAAAAGCTGAGAGTCGCGATATAATAATCTTCGCTACAAATAATATAAACTTACTTTTGTATATACTGATGATGCTGGTATATCTTCTTCATGTAAACTCGACGGCAGATGTGTATTGCTTTACTGTAAATGGGGTGGCATTCAGGGCCAGTCAAAGTTCTGTGTAAATCTTGTGCTTTGTCTTCTACAGTCCTTATTGAAATCAAAAAAATGAAAATTTGCCTGTGTAGTTCTTGGTAAATTTTAACGAAAATAATAAAAGTGAAGATTGTAATGTGTGCCATTGCACCCACCGCTACTACTTGTGAGGTATAGACAAGATTGAAGACAACCCTACTGGAATAGATGTCAAACGGATATTTTATGACCAATGGCAGGTCTACAGATATCCCGAGGTCTATAATCTTTTCTACATCGCCGTAATAATGGTCGAAGTTAGGGAGGACAAAAATAATGTACATAAAACTAACACTTATTACTGCTATCACCGTTTTCACAACGATTTGCATTCTGAACGTGAATGGGTCGTTTCTGAAAGCTTTGTACGCCCCCTCGTCATTTCTCTCGTAGTAGGGGCCTTTCAGGAAGCAGGTATGGATTTCCTCAAACACGTATCTAATGAAGAAGCAGAGGATCAAAATCGTCATCTCGATGGAGACCACCAGGAGAAAGAAGACCTCCAGGACGAAGAGGGGGAAGTCCTTGTTGCGGATGAAGAGAGCGGTGCTCAGGAAGAACCAGGCGTGAGTTGGCAAAAGGACCCAGTAGAAGACAAAGAAAAATAACGAGGTGTACTTGTACATGCCGTTCCAGATCGGGAAGAGGCCACTCACAATTACAGGGGAGAGGTAATGTGAGGCATACATTTTCAAAAGTTCCTCTTCGACAGTGAAGTGATCGATCAATTTTTTAAGTATTTTGGACATTTAACGAAGGGAGAATGAAAGTCGTTATAGACTAACCCAAGAGAAAATGACTGTGCTAACATAAAAAACTCGTCATAGGCCATAAATACACACCAAGATGAATAATTTAAAGTATTTGATCTGAAGAAAATAAAGTTCCACGGTTTAATTAGACTAGTTTATCAAGTGACAAGCCACATTAATAAATAACCTGTTACACAATATTAATCTCTTGTAAGAAGCTATTAAGATGTTTTATATTCTTTCAGTGCCAGTATTGACATTGTATAATTCTTAATTTGTTTAATTTACCGTCCCTTCATTTATTATATATTGTATTCATTTACGAAATTTAATTACTCAATTTTTAATTATCTAAATATTACGCTATGTTTTAATAAATAAATTAATAATTCACAACTACATTATATTTTATTATTTGCTCTTTACATTTAGTTTATTTCAGTAGATAGTAAAATCTTGTAATTTAGATAATGATCTCTTTCAATCGATCTGAAAAATTGCAACCATAATCCCTCCCACCTCTCAAATTTAGATATTTTCCAATTCAAGACAATTTGAATCTAGAATTGGAATCAAGCTATATTGTTATATATCAAAAACAACCTTTTTGTACAAAATCTAACATAAGCAAAATAATGTAATTATATTATGAAAGAATGAACGTAGTGAAGGTAATATTGATTTTACACCTCAGACTTCATGATCAGACCGAAAATGTGAGTGAATCTATTCGTCTCCAGACTTAGTTTTCCCCTAAGCAGTGATCAAGCCTGCTCCCAATCCCCACTTAACTTGGGAGTAACTGTGATATATTTTCTGCAGGGGCTTACTTTTTTAGATGAGTTTGCCACATTTAGACTGCATCTTATCAAACCAGGGTAGGGATGGTGGTGGGGATGACCTTTCTCCCTCAGACTTTCAGTGCACCCTGCTGGGGAACTTTGTAATTAATTGCAGGAATAGGTCTGACGGAACCGTGATACAAACTACTTTCAGCTTGTGACTCACTACAGCTACTACAACACGGGTGATAATTGATTTGCAAGATTTTTGTCTAGGTACCAATATGAAAACCTTAATTCATTGAGGAAATTCTGCTGAAATAAACCGTAAAGGAGTCATTTATTATCATACCTTCTATTATCCGTCTTCATTGGTTTCTGCAAACAATCTTCTGTTGGCGAGCGCTTTCGGACATTGTCCATCTTCGAGGCCGAATACATGTGTTCACTGTCACTGTCTGAATTCAACTGTATTCTGTGGTTTGGTCAGATGCGTCAGGTAAAAGAGTCGCTTTGTGGCGATAAGGTCTGTCAAACGCGAGAGTTATAAGGGTCAGTGTCCATTATTTCAGGTATTAGTTGAGGCAGGGATTAATTGTAATCTCCTTTGTTGAGGTGTTCTAAGTGTTCTGAAAGTTTTTTTTTGTAAATATGTTTGTGTTTGATAGTGTCCGACTATGGATTATACTGTCTTATGTCTTTTTGCGTTGTTGTTGGTTTGTGTCTCGTCTGTTCGTTTACGTTTGTGTGTTCGTTTTAGTAACAGTAGAGGTCTAAATATGGTGTCAGATTGTGTGTTAAGTTGTTCGTTAATAATGTTATTGTCTGTGGTCCTTGTTTTGAAAAATTTCCATATTTTTTAAAATGTCCATCTTCCGTCCCTTCTGTTGTTTATGTAGCAACGTCATGGTTGTTTGTATGTCGGTGAGGTCGTGTCCGCTCTCTTGCAGATGTTTTGCATAGTTGGAGTCCCGTTTATTTCGTTTATATGATCGTGCGTCATTCATTATTGATTAATGATTATCTTACTTTTACTTAGTTAATCATATCATAAAAATTTGGTGAGTCTTGAAAAATTTAATCATATTCTTTGCATCCATTTAAATGAAAAAAAAAACAATTTTTCTAATGAGATATGTGGATAATTTATTGATATATTTTCAGCATATTGAATAAAATATACATATGTATACATGAACGGAGTCTAGTTAAGCGCTCCTAGAGAGCGTAGAAGAATTACTGTGGAATCCTTGCCTTTTTTAGCTGCCCACTGAATCGGAGTCATGCCTCCACCCCCGACAGCATTGATATCTGCCCCAGCTTTTGCAAGACGACTCACTAACACATCTCTACCAGTGAAAGAAGCGATGTGAAGAGGTCGGTTGTTGTAGTCGTCTTTAGCTTCTAAATTCGCCCCCGCCTTCAGCAGCTCCTCTGCCACCTCTACGAAGCCGTGCACCGCAGCCAAGTGCAGCGAAGTCCAGCCCCTGATTCCTCTCCAGTTGACATTGGCCCCTCTGCTGATGGCAGATCTTGCGTCCATGGGGTCATTGCTCCGGACTGCAGCCCATAGCGCCTCATTGGTCTCATTTGACTCCTTCGCTCCAGATCCTACAACCTGAAATAAACACATACCAATCATGACACTGATTAAAATAAAATTTGTAACTTATTATTTACAAAATATGCTTTTAAAACAAATGACTTGTTTACAGGGTACATTCGCCTTTCTTGTTCATCAATCCATGAAAGTAAACTCAAAGAGGAGTCCGACTTACTCCGCAATAGACTCTCAAGTACTCTCTTGATCTGAGCAAGAGGAGACTGTGTAGAGAACCTAGGACAAACTAAAAGAACCATATTTAGTAAGTATGGTTAGATTGGTAGCTAATTTCTTAGTCCCCTCCTCTTGGGATGTCTGGAAAGGCATTCGGGATACCGGTGTTATGCTACAGAAAAGAAGGATTTGTTATTTATATGAAATTTGAAATGCCTTAATGATACAAAGTAAATATAGACCATTACGTATAGTGTTGGATAAGTAGACAGAATGTAATACACCACAAATGACGCTTAACTGGACAAGGGATTTTAACGGGATCCAAGGAGATACGTCTTATAAAATTAATATTATAAGTAAAACCATTATTAAATCATTATTTGATTATGTATGTTGCATTGTTCTCCGTGAAATATTTCACGAATAATGATTCAATTCAAACTATCACGAAAATATATTTTAGCAAAAGTTAAACAATAAATACATTTAATTATACTGTGTTATTAAATGTGTTTGTGTCAGCAACAAAATACAATTTTTACTCATATATACTCAAGCATGATCCTTGATTTTATCACATGATCAGGAGAAGGTCATACCGTTCCCTCCTTTCCCACAACTACATTCGTAACCTTCGAATGTTCCTCCGAATGTATCCCACAGATTCATTATGTTTTATGTTCAAGAAAGGTAAAACGTTATCATATAAGATATCCTTTATAATTACTAACATGGCAAGAGCACACAATCCATTATATATTTATAACTAACGTACTTATTTATGCAAATCTTATAATAAAAGTTAGCCCGATAGAGCTTTCTTAATTTCTATGGGATAATACATGATTTTTACAGAAAGGAAATTCTTACAGAAAGAATGGAAATTCCCAAGCTCAATTTACACAAAAGGGCTCTGGGAATGCTTGCATAGATTATTATTTCTAGAGCATGAAACTATTTTATATTGTTATGGGCTACTAGTCAATAATAATTAAAAACAAAGATAAATCAAAATTAATTTATTTAAAAAAATATGATAAACATTTCAATCCTTACTGACAAAAAACAAATAAAGAAATAGAACATATAAATTGCTTACAGCTAATTACAGATATGTACAAATAAATTAAATGTGCTTATTTACATAGAGGCCTCAAAAGCACATCTTAATTACTGTCACTTATCTCTTTACTGTTACTGGAATTACAAAGGCTACGACCAGCTCGATAATCGGAAAACGCGATCTGACACAGTTGATACTAACAACACAGTCTCCGGGGGTTTCTAGAGAGCTGCTTTTATAACTTCTTGGAAGGGTCGAGGCAGGCCTTGAAGATTCAAATAGTGATTTCTTAGTAACTCATAGCCTAATTTACTCCTCTCAAGAAAAAAAGCAGGTGGCGTCCTTCAATTGGCCCCTCCCCGAACAGGTTTCTGGTCCTCATATCGTCTATTTTCCTAGTATTTAACAAAAATTTAACGATTTCGCGGGACGCTTAAAGAAATCTAGCAAACCGTGAAAAATGGTACGAACGAAAAGCCAATAATAATGCTAGTTGCCAGCCCATCATTCAACACACGGTTCAGGCTGTGAAGACAACCTGGAGATAGCTAAAAGCTGGGTACCGCCTAAGAACCCCTGGTAGAGTATGAACCAATCAGCCAAGAAATGTGCATTTAAAGGCTTACCTGTGGTTGAATTGCATTGACTGACGCTTTGGAAGACAGCACTTTCGCCTCANTACGGGATAAAGGTATGGCATTAAAGATAATTGCCGCCAACCAAACTTAAGGATCCGATTAAAACCAAATATCTGTAGGACCAAGTCCAGCCGTGTCAAATAGTTATAAAAGAGAGTGAGGGATGCAAGAAATTAACTACTGATACTGACAAAAAATAAATAAAGAAATAGAACATATAAATTGCTTACAGCTAATTACAGATATGTACAAATAAATTAAATGTGCTTTATACATAGAAGCCTCAAAAGCACATCTTAATTACTGTCACTTATCTCTTTACTGTTACTGGAATTACAAAGGCTACGACCAGCTCGACAATCGGAAAACGCGATCTGACACAGCTGATACTAACAACACAGTCTCCGGGGGTTTCTAGCGAGCTGCTTTTATAACTTCTTGGAAGGGTCGAGGCAGGCCTAGAAGATTCAAATAGTGATTTCTTAGTAACTCATAGCCTAATTTACTCCTCTCAAGAAAAAAACAGGTGGCGTCCTTCAATTGGCCCCTCCCCGAACAGGTCTCTCGCCTATTTCCCTAGTATTTAACAAAAAATTTTACGATTTCGCGGGACGCTTAAAGAAATCTAGCAAACCGTGAAAAATGTTACGAACGAAAAGCCAATAATAATGCTAGTTGCCAGCCCATCATTCAACACACGGTTCAGGCTGTGAAGACATCCTGGAGATAGCTAAAAGCTGGGAATCGCCTAAGAACCCCTGGTACAGTATGAACCAATCAGCCAAGAAATGTGCATTTAAAGGCTTACCTGTGGTTGAATTGCATTGACTGACGCTTTGGAAGACAGCACTTTCGCCTCAGCTGCCTGTAATTTGAAAAATAAATATGTCAGTATCAAAAACGAAAAAAGTTCAAAAGCAGTAGCAAACTGTCAAACCATCTATTATAACCAGTTTCTTTTCTTCTGAACAGATGCTTTTTAGGGAGGATTTGCCAGAATGAAGCTCCTCTTTTTTAGTGTAGAGAAAATTCAGTTTCAGAGGGCACTTTTACAGCGAGAACTCTCGGGCAGAACAGAACAGCTGTCGGCGAAGTCATTTCTCAAGCTAAGCTTGGACTAGTACCCAGGAAGAAGAGGTAGGATGAGTTCGTTAATGGCTGAAAGCGGATGGTTGGGAGTCGGAGGAGACTTCAGAGAATCGTCAAGAACCACACTTAAAAAGCGTCAATGACTTCGTTACCTCTTCAGTTTAAAAAAAAAAAAATTGTTCATAACAGTTACAAAATGTAATTTTCGAACATTTGTACTCTCTTTTGCGAAAAATACATATTAAAAAAAATATTTAGCAATGAAACTTTGTGGGTTGGACGGGCCCACTTGTTTTTAAAATATGGAAATCAAATTCGGTATTTAAGCTTTCTACTGCGAGCCATTAAAGTAATTAATTTTTGTTTTAAATAAGAGAGGGAGGTATAGAGAAAGAATACTATTTTTAATTGTGGTACATTCGCTAAAATTATAGTTGCGAAAATAAATTATTGTTTATAGCATAATAGATTTTAATTAATTTTTTTTTAAATTTTTTGGTTTGTCATTTATACGAAATATTTACGAGATATTTAAATTTTTGAGATATTTGCGGATACTACTACAATGGTTGTGCGCGTCTTTCATTCACTCTTTGTTTGAGCCAAATCATAAGATAGTTATTTGCAGCTGCAATGAGGTTTATTACCTTCCCCGACATTAAAGATCAAATTAGTTATTATATGAATTTCCACACTCATCGAAACGTGCAAAATATGCTTGATTTACGCACTTCTTGTTTAACGGACTTTTTCCTTGGAGCTATTCAAACCAACAAATGAAGGCAGTTGATTCATAAATATGAACGTAGAAAAGGTTCTTAAAGCAATCAAAGATAGTATTTGAAATACTGGTAATATATGTTGTTAACAAATAGTGACTCCATAGAAATATATTCTTTTCGGTGCTATTTCATACTTACCGTACAAGAAAACCAAGCAAAAACCACGAAGAAGAACAGTTTCATTGAATATCTCAAGTACATTTCAGCAGATTTCGAAATGGATTTGTCCAGAAACACCCTGTAAAAAACATAGTACTAAGTCAGTGAAAGTAAGTAATAGATAAATTGTAGTTTATTTATTATAAGGAATATTTATACTACTAATAACAGATAACGATCAAACCTACTGCCCTTAACAAGTAATAAATAAATTAATATAAAAGGCAAAATACATACAGCTAGTTAACAAATATATACAAATTAATTAAATATGCTAGTTTACAAAGAGGCCTCATAAAAACTAGCTAATTACTTTCTGCACTTACTAGTTACTGTCACTGAACATTTCACTTCCATTGATACTACAAAGGCCACTACCAGCCCAACGTGATCTAACATGGAACCCGACGCTGACTCGAGGGCTGCTGGCAAGCCGCTTTTCTAACTGTATGGATGGATCCAGGCAGGCCTAGATAAATCTAGTCTCTGTTTCTGAGAAAATGTAATTTTCTCTATTAAGCGGAGTGGTGTCATGGGGAAGCAGTTGGCCACCTTCAATTAGCCCCTTCCCGTACAGGTATATTACCCGTCTCCTCTCATTACATATTTCCTCAGTCCTTAATAATATACTGAACAGTGATAATAATATTTATTATTCTATAAAATTAAAATGTAATACATGGTATTTTATACATTTTTGACTGTTTTCACTTAACCATAAATTTACTAACCATAACTAGTTAAACTATTATAAAAAAAAGGTAGTTAGAGCAGGTTCATCATATTTCACATTTTCCTAACTAATAAATAAATAAATTAAGATGTACATAAAAATATTTTGAAACGAAATTTAACCAATTATCTGTAGAGATCTCATTTCAAGCGCATTTTTTTTCCCAGGGGTGTTTGTAGGATCCCCGTGATGTTAGCATTGCTAAAACTCTCATTCAACAAAACAGGGGGGGGGGGG
>KZ807601.1:222904-243832 GCA_000696205.2 Oncopeltus fasciatus | reverse complement strand
TATATATATATATATCTTTCAGAACTATTTCAAGCCAGATAACGCTTCGACAAATAACTATTTTGTTAGACTGAACTTGTACGAAAGAGTACCGAGGTTAACAGCTCCTTTAGACTGAAATGTGTAAAGACAAAATTGTTTACTTGTAAATTGCCCAAAATCAGTCCATCAAAAGACGTCCCTCTCAAGCCGAAGACAACTAATATGTGTTAGATGTTGACCGAAGGACCTTGCTCGATCGCGCTCAATTCAAATTGACCTTTCCTTTGGACGAATGCTTGTGTGATTATTTGAATTGTTCAATGTCTAAAATATCCTGAAATATAATTTATTTACACCAATTAGTTAAGAGTTTTACCGTTTCTAATGCGAATATTGAAAGGGGAGTCGTTAGAGTGGAAGTAAAGAATGCTATTCCTATAAGTGGCGCTGCAGTTCCACTCGAAAGTTTGATAAATCTGAAAATAAAAGTAGCTATATCAGAAAAAAAAAAAATAAATTCAATAAATACTATTTTATTAAAACCATTAAGCACATTAAAAAATATTCAAAGCTGATTTAAAGAGTAATAACATTTCTTTGTTTTAATTAATGGGGTCTAACTTAGTGGCAACTCATATTATATGTATGAAACATATTTTGTTTGGTTGCCCAACTACATTAATATGTGCAAAACACAGCTTATTTTCAGTTATTACAAAATAAAGTTATCAAAGATTTTAAACTAAATTATGAAATAGTACAGAAACACATATATTATTCATTAATGAATACATAAATAAGCAACCACTCAAGTGCGATTTTGGTTGATAAATATGAGAATTTATTGAAGAAAGGAAGTCAACAACTATTTTGTTGTTAACTGAGATAGAAAAAGTTGTAGGAGAATAAACGGACGAAATATTTTACCCTATATGGGTTAAAAGCTTAACATTCAAAAGAAAATAACTATATATGATCCAATCATAATAAAGCTTTTGTCTTGAAAGGGGCGTTAAAAAATGGTTGTAGGCATATAAATATAAAATAGAAGTGATATACTTTTGTATATATTGGTAATGCTGATATATTTTCTTCAAGTACACTTTACGACATGATTGGATGGTCTCTTCATACTTTGGATGGTTTTCCAAGCAGCCCAGTTTTTTGCTCAAAGCCTGAGCTTTTTCTTCGACTTTTTTAATTGCAAACAAAAAAATGAAAAACTGTCGATGTAACTCAAGTGAACCTTTAAGATAAAAGATAAACGTTATTGAAGCAACATTCACAAGTATAACCAAGACTACAAACTGAGAAAAATACACCATATTGTATACTGTCGAGCTGGAATATATGTCGAATGGATACTTTATCGTAAGCGGAAGATCTACAGAGATTCCCAGCTCTCTCACTTTCTCCAGGTCCCCGAAGTAGCCGTCTACGTAAGGTACGATAAAAGCGACATAAATAAAAGCAATAGAAATCACCACAAACACCGTTACGATGACGATTTTTAATCTCATCGCCTTGGGGTCGTATTTGAAAGCCTCAGCGGCTTCTTCGTCCACCATATCGTAGTAATGGCCATTCAGATAAAACAAGTGGACTTTGGCTAGTTTCTCTCTGACGAAGTAGAAGATGAACAAAAAGGACATCTCAACGAAGAGGAAGAGGAGGAGGTCTATTTCCAGGATGAACAGGGTGAAGTTCTTGTCCCAGACAAAGATGGCCGTCTTAGAAATCAACCAGATGTGTAAAGGTAGCATTGTCCAATAGGTGACAAAGAAAAAAATCGAGGAGAACTTGTATATCCCATTGGACATCGGGAAAATGCCTGATATGATTCCAGGTGAAATATAGTGCTTAGCGTATAAATTGAAAAGTTCTTCGTCAAAATGGAAGAATTTATTGATCGATTTTAGTAAATTCCACATTTCCCGGTAGTGAACTAAAGAAGATAACAGGACACGACCAAACCAGTACTTCGTCGAAAAACATTTGATACAATTGTCATTATTGCACCATGATGAATAATATAAAATATTTCCTCTGATGAAACTTTTAATAAGTTCCAAGAACTATTGACTAATTCTTCCAGTGGCGTCATGGATTAATAAATAACCAATCAGTAAATATCACTCGGCGTTAAAAAGTTTTTGACGTCTTGCAAAAGCTGCATTCATTACGGTAGGATGTAGGTCACATAACACTTTTACTAAAAACACATCTTTTCAATGTTTGAATTCGGTTCTCTTCAAAGCTGATACAATGCGGAGGTGATAACTTAGAGATGGAGAATCAAATTTAAAATCACGATTAGTAATTTTTTAAACAATCTTGTAGAGGAAATAATAATGGTAATAGTTTGTCCCGTAGGAACAGTCTAAACTAGATCTCATGTTCAGATGATTCGTTAAAAGTGAGCGTTGATGAGAGTATGTCAAAAAGGTAAAATCACCAAGTCTGGCTGGCTCTAGACTGTTCTACATACACACACACATATATATATATATGTATAATAGGGTAACGAGTGTTTGATTGCCCCAATTTATATGTTTTAGAGATAAGGGTCTAATTGCTCTCATTTCAGCTAGTCAAGGGAGCCAAAGATAAGCTACGAAGAAGAACGAATTGTTGAATGGGCGGCCAAGGATCTCCATGAAAGTTTTAGTGCTGAAATGGAAGCTTACAACACATCTCGCGAGATGTCTTTATGGGTATGGGGGAAGGGTGATTCCAGAGAACTATTCCGATTTATAGTCCCTGCGCCCTGCCCATAAAGAAGCCTACAACCGGATGGTGTTAATGTGGCAGCCTCTTCTCAGACTATAAAAACACTGACCTAGAATCAGCGTATCCTGATTTATATCTACCAAAATAAACAACTTGACTGTCAACTTGGAATCCGAAGAGAGGACAGGCCTCTCTGGTCGATCGTGGCATGGTCTGGGCTACACTTAGCCCAACGAAATGTGGAGCTAAATCAGTANAAAAAAAAAAAAAAAAAAAAAAAAAAAAAATAAAAATAGAACCATTCAATATCCGAACTAAACATAAAAAACAATGAGCCAAGGACAAAACAAATATCCTCTACAGCCATTAGTTTTGTGTCCTCCATCTAAAAAGAAACAGAAGAGGTCTATTTCCTCGTGCCATTTAATCTGAATAAACCTCAGGAGGAACCGTATCTAAGATTTTAATCAAAAGGGAAAATAGTCACACATTCATAAAACCTTATTAAATATCTTTGGACTCTTTCCCGTTGAATGTACGTCAGGGCAGCAATCCCGAGTAATTAAAGCGGAACGATTGGTTAAGCTTAAAGTACTTCAACCACATATAATTTTGAATAGGTCTAGAGGGCCCATACGCTGCAGCCATCTTGAAAATCCTGAAGAACAATTACAGGAAATGAGAGAATATTGTGTAATAGTTATCCGACGTACTGTCCGCGAGTTGACTCTTCAAGAGGAAATACCTGGAGCTTCGTCCTCACGTTGAACACTCGAGAATTACCAGCTCGTATATAATTTTAAAGTATGCCGATATTTCCCATCCCCCAATCCAAAATTGAGAAATTTGGTCATACTGACTTGAGTGTGTATGGTACTATTAGAAAAGAATATTTATGACTATTGTTTTGCCTGAAAATAACTTTTCTAAACTTTTTTACAAAAAAAAAAAAATTAAGTAAAGCACCTAATTCTGAAACTTGAGATTTTTGCGGGCTCTCTTACTTTTAAAATATATAAATGTTTTAAATCAAGGAGTTTTATAGCAAATTATTGAGGAAGTTTTTTTTTGGCAGAAATAGTAAGAGGGGTTAGTAGTAACGGTTTGGTCAGAAAGAACAAGATATTCCTCTTGCTGGCCTAAGCAGCAGATATTCAATGTTCATTAAGGACCTACATAAAGAAGATTAATATGATTTTATAATTCAGAAAGATTGGGATGAAAGGTAAGAAGTGGAAGGGGGTAAGGGAATGGGTGCTAGTCTAAGAATAGAATCCTGTACATTGACAAACGAAGAAAGACAAAAGCTGGTGGGAGCATTAGAACTTCGAGTTAATATTACAACTTTAAAACAAGTAGGATACATTCCCAAAATTTAATTTGAATTTAATCAGCGATTTCTAAGATAACCTGGATAGAAGAAAATACATAGCAGAGAAAACTAAGCAATTTTTCCGTGTTCACTGAAAATCTACATAAATAAGGTTAAATATTTAAAATGATCTTACAAGTCAGAAAGACTAATGGAAATAAAAAGTAGGAAAGAGACAGAAAATTGTTATTTCTGCGATAACAAAACTAATCAAAGGTTTTTTTGTTTTGTTTGTTTTTTTATAAAATGAACCCCCCTCTTATCTATTGAATAATGTATAATATGGATTCTCTAGTATAAAAGCACGTGGCCTTTAAAACCATCATAAATCATTCATAGTTACTTAATATCTAAAAGTATTCATTCCTCTCAGCCAATTTCAACAAAGGGACACTCATACTCACACCAACAAATGCTAGTAGATAATTTTATATTGTATAATTAATTATACACTCACTTATGGATGTAAAATAACTACAAAGAATAAATATAACCATAAGAATCTTAGTACTGAATATGGGATAGTTCCAGGACCAATAATGGTATTTCTATTCTAGGCATAGGAAGATTTTTTTATTTTTCAAATTTATTTGGACATTGGAAAAACTATATAATAGCAGCAGGTTAACTACTTGTTTTACTTTTGGAGCATCTAGTTTTAAATTCAGTTCATTCCTTATTAATGCCAGTGTAAAATATGTAATTGGCATCGGGTCAATTATTTTTTATGCACTCTAATTTATTCTTTAGAATGTTTCATTTAGCTTTCCTTATAAAATAACTTGTTTTCCTTTAGGCCATCCCCCATTGTGAACTATTTATTTTTCTTCAGTTTACCTCAAGTTCCTTTTACTTCCTAAATTAATTGTTCCCAGTTTTCATCTACAGAGATATTTTGTAATTCAAAGACAAGATTATTTTTTAACTAGCCATGGTTAATAATCACTACAAATTGACCATTATGGCTCATAAATATTGATCCTTCAAGGTCAAAACCTTCAAACCTTCAAGGTAGTGTCAAACCTTCAAGGTAGTGATCCTTCTCCCTAGAGTATCTCAGCCCTTGAGATATCTCTCCATGGAGCTCTCTTCAGTTAAGATAAAATAAAGGTCATATCTCTGTCACCCATAGCTGAAAGTTCTTATACCTCTCTTCCTATGAGATCGTGTTACCTGGATGAGAACTGTGAATACCTCACAGTTGAACCACATATAATTTACACACACATGCCCACTCGCACGCATGTTTAATTTTCAATAAATCTCAGTGCAGTTTTTATACTTTCTTTATATACTCAGTCTCTTGGACAAAATGAATGTTAAAAGTACAGGATTTAAAAGCTGTTCTGAGTATGATTAATGGCTAAAGATGTGAATTACACCTTTAATTCTTCAGAGGGATTTATTTACAGGAAAGAGAGAGTTAAGGATAAAACAGAGATAAACTTCAAATAAGTAAAAAAGTAAAATCAGAAAATATATTCTAGAAAATATTTACAAAGCAGAAAACTATACCTATTGCAACTGCTTCATCGACCAAACAGTAGGAACAAACATGTCTACCTTTTTCTCCACAAGCTGCATTACACAATGGATGGTTCCTCTTGAAGCTCATCTTGCTCATAACCCACCAATGATCACTGAAATCGTCCGAATCTCGACATTGCGAAATGAGTAGAAGGCATCTACAGATCTCTTTCTTGATATCCTCAAAATGGTTTGATGGAGGTTGAGACTTTTCTATTTCTGTCAGTCTTTCTCTTAGCTTTTGAGTCTGATTTAACTTTCTTAATTCTCCTGCTACTTGAGGGCTAAAGTATTTTCATCACACCCAAAATTAAATATTATGTCAGGTTCGCACTCTAGGTTCAGCTGGTGTATAAATAGTGGGGATTCAGACTATTTTCAAAGATATCAAAAAAGAAATCTATGAATGACACATACTCATTTCACAATGGCGAAATTCGGTGATCATTTGTGGGTTATCTGGTGCATCTTGCCGGACACCAAGTATACTTTGCTCTCGTTCTAGTATTTCATATTAGCTTGCGGTTCTTCCCTCATTCATTGCAAGCCACCTCTTAATTTCTTGGCTATAAAAAGTTTTGAATGGAATCATTAATGCTAAGTCCAAGATAGTAACAGGTGGGTCATTTGCAGAGGGAGAAAGTCCATTAGAATGTATTTATCTCTCATAAAGGTGATCACCTTCTCGTTATAAGTTATAACTTGTGGCTATGAAGGGTCATTTGCAGATAGTTTAATAAATGTAACAAAATGTTTTAACCATCTGTACAACAAATTATCAAACCCAACTTAATGGACGGAGTCTTGCAAAAGAATCTGGTGGAGTACATTTCATTAAATTTAAATCTTTCTTTTTAAGATAAGGATTGGGAGAGATTCTTTATTATAAAGTGGGTAAGTCATATAACACTCTTTCGTTACATTCCAACATAATTAAACTCCATTTTTCAGCAATAAGAAACAAGCGCCATGAATAAATTATCTGTTAAAATAGGTCTACTCCCCAGTTTCTTCAACACAACTCCAGAGTTCTTAAGTATTAATAATTTAATTTTAAGCCTTCTTTGCAGGAGGCCTGTATATTCCAACAACAACAGCATGATCCCGCTCATAGGGCTCAAGAGTAAGTTGCTCTTGGGGCTTTAGCTTTTCTGATTGAAGTTTCTTTACTTCACCAGCAAATACGGCTTCAGGCTGGGCAGTTGAGTCTATACAATTTGCCTAGAAAATAAATATTAATTGTACTAAAAAACAGATTAAAAACAAATTTAAAAAAAGAGAGATTAATGTACAAAGTTTAGAATTTAATATTAAGAAAAGAAAAAAATAGAATTAGATTATTGGCCACTGCAGAAGTAAAGAATAATGATAACCCTTTATTTTATTTTTTTTTTCCCCATTTACTTAGGAAACATCTCGTGACTGCTCATCTACTTTTTCACAACCATAAAGATACATTTATCTTAAATTAACCCTTAAAATTTGGGAATAGCTTATTAAGCTCAGCCAATTTTATAGGAATAATATAACAACTATTCCTCTGTATTGTTAGCAGATACTTTTAGCAATAGGAAAAAATAAAAGAAGAAGTAAAAACTTTCTTTTTTATTCTTTTTCAATCTAGCAGCTTTCGGAATCGATAAATCTATTAGAGCTGATAGAATTGTTTTTAGTCCTTCATTCTATGTATTCATAGTTTTCACTTGATCTGTCTATTATTCATCTAAAGAACTACAAGTGAAGTTATTTTTAACAAAGGGCAGAAAATACACCGAATTAGAACTTTAAGAAGAATTTGAATTAAATTTAGTGTCTATCAGAATCAGTCTTATAGGAGCTGATGCAATTGTGTTTAGTTTTCTTGACACAGTTATGTAAAATAGCTTTAGAAATATTTAATTAGGAAATATGGTTATGAAAATAATGCATTACCTTTATAGATATCACAAAATGCCCACCATTTTTAAGAAAATTGTGAGCATTGATTGTTTTTTATAAAATGAACCCCCCTCTTATCTATTGAACAATGTATAATATGGATTCTCTAGTATAAAAGCACATGGCCTTTAAAACCATCATAAATCATTCATAGTTACTTAATATCTAAAAGTATTCATTCCTCTCAGCCAATTTCAACAAAGGGACACTCATACTCACACCAACAAATGCTAGTAGATAATTTTATATTGTATAATTAATTATACNAGATAGTTTAAAAAAAAAATTAGATGCCCATAAATTGGAATTCATGTTTTAATACATTTCAAATAATTATCTCAAAATGCACTTGATTAATGAATCTATCCCATCACTTCACCTTATTATGGTTTATAATTCATTAAACGCCTATTTTTTAAAATTAAAATTAATTAAGCATTAACAGGAAGAAATTGATCATGCCTATGAGAATTAAATGAACACATTAAAATACAGGCTACATTTTATTAAGTAGGCCAAAACAAGATGATATGAGATAATATTTTAAGTTACAAACTAAATAATATTTTAAGACAAGTAAGATTATTAAAATGCTTAACGCAAGAGTATTATGCAAAATTACGGATAGGTAACTATAAAAGTAAGTGCTAAACATAAAAAACAGTTTAAAACCTTATAAAAATGCTAAGTAAATTCAGGTCAGGATTAATAATATTAAAAAATGAATTTATAAATAAAATATGAAATTGTTTAGTATGAAATTACATATTACTGAATATATAAACTGTATGAAATTTTGTAGTATAATACTTACGGGGCCAACAACATCTGAGACATGAGAGACTGTAGTTCCTGACGCAGCTCCAAGGTAAAGAACTTTACAACCAGGAGGCATATGTATTTGATCAACTCCGCCAAGAATAGCTGCAGCTAGTTTAGATCTAAATGGGTTCCATACCCTATATTCAATTTTTTCACCATCATTCTGGAAATAAAACAAGGCAATCCCATAAAAGTAGTATAAAGAGGAAGTTCAAAAAAATAAATAGCTCATAATATATTTTGGGGTAGGGTTAGAGTAGAACAGATCTCTTTTTCTTCATATAAAAGTGATACTCCACAAATAAAAGGCCACAATTTTGTATTTTTCATTTTAGGTGACACCAAGCCATTTAGTTTTGCTGAAAGAATAAATATTAGCTTGTTTAGCCACTTCCACTCTTTATTAGTGTCTACTTCCAGGTAGTCAGACTTCATCAATCACTTCTCTAAGTAGTTATGTTTGATTTTGTTATAATTATAATAATGATTGATGGGACCACTAATTTTTAAAATATATGATCATAATCAGTAGGTAGGTAGCCTTTATACGGCAATTTGTTGAAAATTTGCCAAAAATTTATTTTAAAAAAACTTTGGTTCAAGATGATTATTTAAATATACACATTGAAGAAGTTCAAGTATTTAACTTAAACTTATAAATGTATCAAGCTTCCCCCATTTCTCCTCTCCCAAACAGTCTACAGTATGTATTAGGATCTTATCTTTTACTCTCAATGACATATAGAATTTTCCATTATATATTCTTAATGTCTATATTGATCCATGCCACTTCCTACTCACAGACCATCAACTGCACAAACCCAAAGGTTATCACATACCGAATATTCCTTTCGACAATTCCAAACTATATGAATACACACACAATATACATAATATTTAAAATAATTATCATAATGGCTAATGACAACTTACCTCAACAGCAATTATTTTCTCCCCATAAACTGCATCCCCTGGCACTAAATTTTTTGTAACCAGAGCATCTTCTTTCCCACGTGCAATGAACACTCCCGGATGCCTATGTGGCTCAATGACTACTTTAGAACCAGCTTTGAATCCTGTTGATTACATATTTAAATTAAAAGATATATTTAATGTAAGACAAAAAGAGAGATTTTATATTATTATTTTCAAACTTTTCAACTATAAATTTTGTAAGACACACATGTGCACACATACACCATACATTTTTCATTAAATAAAACGAAAAAAAATATTGACTGGTTAAATTTTAAGAGTTATTTTTATTCATAAGTTCCATTACTGATATAACAGATCTACCTGAATTAAATAAGATTACAACTAAAACTTTTATTTGCCTGAATATTTATTAATAAGAAACTTTTGGGAATCTATAGCTATATATATAAATGTAACATTTAATTTTCTTATTTCGTTATGAAAACTTTCCACTCATCATAATTCACTTTCGTGTATTAAGGTTCATCTAGCAAAGTAGGGTTAGATTTGTAAACTAAGAAAAAGTAACTTTGAGCCTGTCTAATGAATTGAAGGGGCCAATTCCTCTACTCTAACAATTAATAAAAGTTAAAATTAATTTATCAGGAAAATTGGTTTGTGCAAAGATTACTAAATAAATTAGTAAATGGTATATGAGTACTTGCCTCCGCTAGGTCGGCCTCCACGACCTCTGCCACCGCCTCCTCCACGACCTCGACCTCCACCTCTGCCACCCCCGCCTCGTCCTCCAAAGCTGTTTCTTGGACCCCCACCTCCTCCTCCTCTTCCTCCTCCTCCCCTCCCTCCAAAACCTCTTCCTCCACCTCGACCACCTCCACTGCTTCTCCTCTCACCTCCAAAATCTGTTAAAGAAAAACAAAAAAACATTTAAACAGCAAGAAGGTTAATTCACAAATATATGAATTTAAAATACTAGAGATTTGGGGCAATAAGTTTTAGTCAGCCCCATAAGAACCAAAATTGTTTCTTCTTTCTAATTTAATTCCACATTATATCAAATGAACACAAAAATTAATTAATTAAAATCTGGTATTATTACTTCCTATAGTGAATCAAATAGAGAAAAATAAGCAGCAAGAGCACTATAGTGATCTTAAGCTTTTCCTTTTATGTATAATGGTTCAACATAAAATTCATATTAATGCATGAAATTATACCCATAATTTATTTCCATCAGGTCTGCATGACCTATGTGGGCTCTTTTATTATTTGAACAGAAAAAATATCTCGTCAATTTCTGCCCTTGCTATGCTACACATTTTTAAAAATGGTTCATTATCATAACTGATAGACACATTGTATTGGGAGTTATTTAAAATAAACATGAAATTAAGAAACAGTTAACCTGCTTTTAATATATTATTTTTTAATACAAGGATGCTTGCTTCAACTACGCTTAGGAGAAGGGATAACCCATAAACCCCATATCATATTTATTTTTATTTGAAGGGGCCATCAAAACGATTAACTATTTCCAGTGTTAATTAAAAATTTAATTCTCTCATGCAGACGTAAATAAGAGCAAAATGAAGCTCGAACAACAAAATTGCATTTCATTTTTAAAAATATGATAAAATGTAATTTTCATTATAAAACTTTAAAAAAACTGAAAAAAAAATGTATATTTGTAAAAATTTTATGAGAGAGTAAACTTTATAAAAAGTAAAATGATAACAATATGAATAAACACAAAAAGTAATGAAAAAGAGAAACAAAATCAACATGTTATAATACTATTTTATAAATCCTTAGAACTCGTCTACAGAGAAAGCACTACATAATTAGATAAGATGAAAAATAACCAACAAAATTCAGAACATAACTTTGTACAGTAGTGAATACAATATTTATACTGATTTGTATAAACATAAATATACAACGACAATTGTGTGAATTATTCAAATTAAAAATAGGAACAATGTAGTTTACATTTAAAATAAAAGTAAAGTAAACAGAAAAATCTCACCTGGCTTCCCCATTGATATACTCAGAAAATTGTAAACAGGTATTTTAAAAACGCCGCACCACGTGACAAAACAAACTTGGAGGTTATATTGGTTTACCCTCAACAGTGTTACCACGAATCAAAGTTTATTTAATTTTGATTTTTAAATTTCGGAAACCTACTGTAAAATAACCCGTGGACTCAGTAATGACCAACTAATTGTAGTATGCTTTCATTTATTAATTTTTTTTACCTACAGTAGTTGTATGTGTATGTGTGCGCGCGCGCGCGGTTGCCTGTTTTATGTTTGTCCTAACATTAATACCAATAACTTTCAAGTATCCAGCAAATTTTTAAATAGAGCTTTTATGGTTAAGTTTAATTATTAAAACAGTGAATTATAAATGGTAGAAAATTTAAAAAAGGGAGACAATAGAAGGCACTTTAAACCAAAAAAAAAATATTGTCTGATGAAAAATGGTTACTTAAGGGAGCAATAAGTTTAAGAATAGACGGGGCCCCGGTTAATGGAGATTACGGGCAAATTTTATAATATTCTTATTTCAGAAAAAAAACCTATTTTTGAGCTTCTTAATACAAGCCTTTGCTTGAGTTCCTTATAAGCAGCTTGAGCCATGGCAGCCAAGTAGAAATGGAAGTTTAAAATAGATACAATTGTTAATGTCTTCGTTATTAGTTTCATTGTCATTGACGAAGACTATTCCTCAATGAGCTCCCAGTGAGGCCCTTATCCGTCATCTCTGTCTCGACAATGTTTCCAACAACCTGCTTTCTGGCTGCTTCCAATCCAAGAACCATCTTGAGCACTACATGCCAGTAATCCTCCGGCAGTGACTGAACGGGCGTAGTTGAAGTGCTGCAATCCTACTTGGGGTGGTCTACATCCCTAGTTTTTCGTAGGGCGTGCCTTTTCGTTCCTCAATCTATCGACCCGCGTAAATCTCTGTAATTTCCTTCAGTAGTAAACGTAAGTGGGGCTACTGGGTTTTTAATCCTGCGCACATTCAGTACTTAGTAGAGAACGCTATAACCGTGGTGCTGCGATGTACCAGAAGAAAGTTTTTGTACCACTACCTCCTACAGGAGTTTAGAGAGGAGCAAAACTAGTTTGCTTTAGCAAGACCCTGAGTAAGGAAAATTACTTCAACTAGGTGGATTGATGACATCCGCCAGCCTGTAGGTAACAACTCACCTCAGAATAAACCTTAAATCTGTAAGTACAATTATAATGCTAATGGTTGGGGGAGGTAAAAATCAAGGGGGTGAGTTATGGAGGGATAGGAGTGAATCAAAGGAACAATAAGAGGAATAGATAGAGTAATGAGAGATAAGTAGCTTAAGGGTGCAGGAAAAGGTAGGAGGTGATTTGGGCCTAACAATTTTTCAAAATCCAAAACCTTATGAATTAATCGAAAGCATTAACATTATTATAATAATTATTCCATAATAGTTTATTGTATAGTAAAAATTGTTTATTATTTCATGGCAATCATATTAAATCTTATCATGATAACACCAGTACAAATGTAACATAGGTTTCACTGGGGCACATCCGACCTTCCCTTAAATCTTATCATAAACTGTATTTTAAATTCATGATATTATTATTCAATATAAAATTTGAATAATAAAATAATTCCAATAAATAATAATAAACTGAAGTAAATTTACAAAAAATCAATTTGAGGTAAAAATAATAGAGATACATGGTGTTATAGAATATAAAAAAATGTAGATTTAATCATCTTATCCAGCAGTAAAATCCTGAGGTTGTCAATCATAGTAAATAATGTGAAATTAGCCTTATTTTAATATTTAATTTAACCACATAAAAGTCTACTTGAATAATACTTGATGGCCAACAAACCTCCAACCATATAGTACATTAATTATGAATAAAATAAAATAGTAAAATTCAGTCATAAATTTAAAATTTATTATATTTAATAGGTGTGTTACATTTTTGTTGAAACTTGTTAGCCATTTTAGGTTAGCAAGTAAAATAGATTAAAGCATGCTTAAGGTTAAATAATTTATAACTGAAGTAGTGCATGATATAATATAATAAAAAAACATATTACACTATTGATTTCCTGCAAATTCACAAGCAATAAAGTGTAATTGCTTTCTCCTTGGACATAGGAACTTCACTTATTTGGTCAAATGAGAGACCATACCTTGCTAGCATTGTGTGCTCGCTCATCGAGGATACTGCTCTGTTATAAGCAGTTATTATTATTAATTTAATTTCTTTACCACTAGTCTTAAATATCTCACTCCCTTTTAGTTTTAAAATCCATGGAAACTCATAATATTCTTGAGACATCGATACCAGCTCTTAGGGACTTCCTCTTAAAAATGTCTTATATTATGATCCGAACTTCAAATCATAATTTCTGTCGTCATTATTCTATTGGCGAAATTTTTCTTTCTATTAACCCATGGCATTTGGTACATTAGCACTTTTATCTTAACGGCTTAGTTATGAACTAAATATCTTAATGAATGCAGATCAATTACATTAATCAGAAAATCATTGTCTGCAGATAGTATTGAGGATCTCATTAATAAAAACTAGGACTTCATTAGTCACAAATACAAAGAGCAATCAATGAATAGTTATATACCTTATTTGGAAAATACTTTATTTGTAGTATACTAACACACTTTAGACAGAACTTACACTCAATGACACATAATTTTAGTTGTTTTAAGTAGAAAACATCTTTATCTCACCAATATTCCTCAACCTTATAACACCTGTAAAACTTCATAATCAAAAAGAGTAGAGGCCATTAGCAAAGATTTTAACTTCTTTAATTCAGTTTTATGTCAATCTGAATACAAAACCATTAAGTATTATTCTCAACAAAGGGCAAACTTAAGTAATTTTAAATTGCTATAGGGACTATTGCTATTGGGGCAAAAAGGTTCATCTGACCGTTTAATGCTGATTATGGTATGATATGCTCCCTATATTTATTAACTATTTTTGCAGAAAAAATAATTAAAAAACACAAGAAGCCCTGAGTGAGCAATTGAAAGAAGTCAGGCTAATGCCTCAAAACATAAAAAGATTCACATATCTCAAAATAATTAATTTTAAATTTTTTCATTTATCTCAGTAATAAGCAATAGAAGGCTACTTTGAGCTCCATTTCATATAGCACCCTACCAAATGTCCCAACTCAATTTTAAGAGTCTGATATTTCTTAAGCCGGATTGTGGGTTTTGTTTATAAGTAAATAAAAACATGCTTGTTTTCCGCACAAAATCTAATACATAACCATAAAACAATATATTATTCATAAATAGAATAAGTTATTACATAATAACATTTTAAAATCAGTAATATGATAAAGTTTTAATAACTTACAACTTATTTTTCTTTGAATCTTTCCTTTAATATTTTATTTATACTATCTATTACATTGTATTGTTTTATTTATTGAAGAAAACACACTTTTCTTTTAATGTTTAACACTCTTTACTTTTCAGTCAGTCCCTAAAATATTTATTGGACCATTTATTAAATGTAAAAATAAATCAGTTGGAACTAATTTTATTGTGACCCATTCTTTTCGAGAAAAAAAACTTAATTACCTTTAAAAAAAAAATTGAATTTGCTGCTTTAAAAATGAGAAGAGTATTTTTGAAACCTTCAAAGTTTTTTGTATATAGAACACTATTTGCCTTTCATTGGATTTTTCTAACCACAGTTCTTCTTCAGGTGCTAATTTAGCCTAAAAGTGGATAGACTTTCACATATATGCTCTCTCATCTCAACTGAACAAATCTTTGAAAACTAAAAAAAAAAAAAAAATTAGCAATTTCATTCCCTCTAAAAGCCAATCAGTGACAGCACAAAAGTTCTTTCAGAGAGCTTCTATAAGGGGATTTCATATATTAGGATATTTATAATATACAAGTTAGTTCAACCAAGCTAAATTAATCTTCTTAGAATAAAAAGCTACCCCGAGTCTATAAAATAAGCAAATTAATCCTATACTACCATTCACAGAATAGCTTAGACAGTATGCCTGCAGACAACTTAAAAGTAGTTGGGGAAAAAGTACTGGTTATCAGAAGTTTTCAAATGGCATCCACTAAATTTTGACAGAGAAAATAAATTTGTATATTTGTTAGAAGTGAACTTTGTTTGAATTTCCTCTATTCTTGATATTTTTCACAACTAAAGAATTGTAATTAGTACCATGAAAGTGAGCAAATTTTGCCCAATATAATAGTCAATTTTTTTTTAAGAGACATATAAATAATTATATATACTTGATACAAATTTTAACGGGAATAGATAAAAGAGATGAACCTTTGATATTTCAATAATAAAAAGATCTTTATTATTCAGTGATTCATTACTTTTAATTTTAATACATTTTAATAATTAACAAAAAAAAAAAAAAATGTCTAAATCATAGAACATTGCTTACTTGAAATTAGGAGAAAATGAGAAAATTGAGACTACTTTTAAGAATTATATTTTATTAGGAAATATAGCATTTTTTAGTATACATAAAAACAAGAATAATATACAGTTTCAATATATACATATTTATATTAATAGAATTATTATGAATAAATATATAAGTTTATTATTTTATTTGGGAATTGTAGGTTCAAGAAATGTGTGATTATCACGAGATACAAGCTAGACAGATAACTTGACAATATGATCCAGCAGCAAGACTCAACCTTAATAAGGACATTGGCTGACAGCGTACATATGACTTTGGGCTCTTAATTACAAATCCAAAATTTAAATGATGCCATAAATAAATAAATGATAATAATCGTGACACTAGAGCTTTTTTTTTTTTTCGAAGTTAGTTTAGGAAAATTATTTTTCATGATTAAATTATCATCATAATTTGATTATTCCTCAATGCTTCGAACTTTTCTTCCTTTTGAACTAGCTCATATTCAGGTTCGATTATTAACTGTCCTAAACCCTATATAAAAATATAATAAAATATTATACATCACTAGTCGACATATTAACTTATTTTGGTTCTATTCTTTTGGTTATCTTATTCCTCTTTATTTTACTTTTTATTTGCACTTATCCCTCAGGTCATGTGTAAACAGTCCAAAACATGACCAGAGGAGTAAGTACAAATAAAATAAAGAGGAATAAGGTAACCCTTTAAAACAAATTAATATGTGGAGTGCTTATGAAAAGGCATATGATATTTTATACTACAATTAAGTACCAATTAATAGTGTAACATACACATAAGCCATTTAATAGAAAAAATACTCCAAATGACAAGAAATAACTCATGAAAATAAACAAAAGCATACAAAAAAAAGTTTTAGTATCAGAATTATTTGCATTCGACTCTTCCAGTTTCCACATCGAATAGGATTAAATTAATTACTGTTTACAGTATCATTTTAAAACAAATAATATACAACTATTGATTCAGTAAATTATACCAGTATGAGAAGAAATACCCACACTACAAAATACCATATATATTTCTAACCAATTAACAGTTAGTTTAGATAAACAAAATGACCTCATCTATTCTGGAGTTCCTACAGGATTAATGGCAAGGGAAGGTGTTGGAATGATTATGAGAGACAGTCTCTTTGCCACAAAGTAGAAAGTTGGAAAACAGTATTTCCAATACAATTTACTGCAAACCTGGAATTATCTATAGGATAATGACCATTATTTAGGTATATGCCCCAAAGAAGATGCTAGTGCTTGGATAAAGAACAGTTTTATGCCGCGCTATAAAGAGGAAAGAGAGGAGGAATGGTACTAATAAAAATTGTAATGGTCAAAACTGATTGTTTAGTGTGTTGACTGAGATTTGCTCATTGGGAAATCATTCTTTTCGGATGAAGAAAGAAAAGTAACAGTATAATCGACTACCACACCAAGTCAACAGATTAAAAGACTGTTACAGATATTGAAATGATAAGAGGCGCAGAAATTGGCTCAGACCACCTGTTAATTGGGGATACTCAAATTCTTTCCCACTAAAAGGAGCACCCAAGGAATTACCAGAAAATTGAGGTTATTAAGCTTAAGGAAAAAATAATGGGTACAAACCTGTTGGGTTCTAAACTTTAAGACACTATTATGGATGGAAGTGTAGATCAAATATGGTCGGGAATAAAGAAGCCATACTGGAGGCCGCTACTTCTACTATAGGGATTGCTTATGTTTAATCTACAAGCAAAAGATCAAAGTGGTTAAATGACAGAGTGAAGCCATTAGTTGCAAGAAAGAAAGCATCATGGAAGGAATACAATAGACACAAGACTCCAGCCAATTGGGAACTGTATGTTCGAAGGAGAAATGAATCTAAGCTTCATTTAATTAATGAATTAAAAAGAAAGAGCTGGGAAGAATTTGGTCAAAGCTTACAGAGTAATTATCACGTAAACCTCAAGGATTTTCGGAAAAAGATCAAGGAAATGAAAGGAAAGACAAGTAAATCAATAAGAAATGTAGAAGATGAGGGATGCAGATTGATTACTAGGGACAAAGGTATTTTGGAAAGATGGAGATGTCACTACAAAGATGTGTTCACTGGAGATACTGAAGAGAGAATGCCTAGAGGAGGTATGATGAGGTGATATGTGAAGCAGCGTTGGAGAGATAAAGACTTGGAAAAGCACCAGGAAGAGACTGAATTCATCAAATTTGGTGAGGCAGAACTACTGAAAACCTTGCAGTATCTTTTTCAGGAGTTACAGAAAAACAATTTCTGAGGAATGGGAATGTAACATAATTGTCCCGATTCACAAGAAGGGCAATGTTAGCGAATGCGAGAACTACAGACAGACCTATCTGACTATCCCAGGTAGTGTACAAGCTCTTACTTCTATATTAGAAAAGAAGCTGAGAGAGCTAGTGGACGACTTGGAAGAGAAACAAGCTGATTTCAGATTTCAATGCCAGTTCCAGGACCATACATGTTCCCTCAGAATAATAATAGGAAATGAGAAAGAGTATTTTCTTGGCATTTATAGATCTGAAAGCTACCTTTGGTCCCTGGACAAGAACTGTGGAATGCTCTTTTAGGGAAAAACACCTGCAAGGATTGACAGAAACTATAAGTCGACCTATCATGATTCCAAAGGGATAGTAAGAATTAATGGAAGAGAGTCTGATATGTTTTCAATTGAAAAAGTGCAAAACAATGAGATAGTTTTTCATTCTCTTTTCAGCCCTGAAGAAGCCATCACATGATGTGCGAAAGCTCTGCAAATAACACCAATTTGACACGGTCCAACCCGGAAGAAGAAACGGTAAATGAGATAGTTTGAGCCCCCTTCTATTCACTGTACACTTGGATGAAATTTTGAAGATTCACGAATGTAGGACAGCCCGTACTACTCTTAGAAATTGGAATATGAGGACAATCCTTGCCCAATTAATATTTGCACAAGACATTAAAATAATGAACATTGGTCGGGAACAGGAATTTGTTAAGGAGCGCTGCAAAGGTGAAATAATAGAAATGGTGGACGACTACACTTAACTCGGAACAGCGATAAGCAGGAATGGAAAGGAAAACTAGAAAATATCCAATAAGATAAAGAAGGTAAATTTAATTTACTACTACCTCTGCAACACAGTTATAAGGAAAAGGGAGGAGGAGGAAAGTGTAATGCTGCATATCTTTAAGGTGTTTACCTTCCTAACCTCCATTAGAGATAAGCACCTAAGCAAAGTTACTTAGTCTTACTAATGAACTAACAGTATTCTTTGAAATTGTCTCCAGGTATTCTAAAAGGACAGGATAAGATGCTTGAGGAAGTCACAGAAGTAATACTCAGATTCCATGGTAGCATAAGAGGAAAAGGAACACTGTAGATTGAATATTTGATTTGAAAGAGGCTTTCAAATTATTATAATCTGGTATAATTTAGTGGTACATTTCAAATTATTATAAATGGGTAGTCCTATTTTATGAGTCTATCTGTTGTATCTTGCCGGACACTGTTAATTTATTTTATAAAATATGAATCTGTGAATGAATCACAATTAAATATCTAAATGCCTATGGCTTAAAAATATAATTAGTAGTATTGGACTCGTAGTAGCTTAATGCAAACTTTACCCCAATTTGGGTAAAGAAATCTGGTATTTCTTATTAGCTTCAGATCCTTCCCTCATTCATGAATGGCAAACCACCTCTCAATTCCTTGGCTATAAAAAGTTTTGAATGGATTCATTAATGCTAAGTCTAAAATAGTATCATGTGTGTAATATGCAGGGAGAGAAAATCCATGTCATTATCTCTTACAAAGATGATCACCTCCTTAAGTTATAACTTGTGACTATAAAGGGTCATAAGCAGCTGGTTTAATGAATATAACAAAATGTTTCTTACATCTGTAGAACAAATTATATCAAACCCAACTTAATGGACAGAGTCTTGCAAAAGAATCTGGTGGAATACATTTCATTAAATTTAAGTATTTCTTTTTAAGATGAGGATCTGGGAAGATTATTTATTATAAAGAGTGGGTAAGCCATATAATGCTCTTTCGTCACATTCCAACATAATTGAACTTCATTTCTTAGCAATAAGAAACAAGCGTCATGAATAAATTATCTGTTAAAATAGGTCTACTCCTCAGTTTCTTCAACACAACTCCAGAGTTCTTAAATATTAATTAACTCATTTTTAAGCCTTCTTTGCTGGAGGCCTGTATATTCCAACTACAACAGCATGATCCCGTTCATAAGGCTCAAGAGTAAGTTGCTCTTGGGGCTTTAGCTTTTCTGACTGAAGTTTCTTTACTTCACCAGCAAAGACTGCTTCAGGCTGGGCAGTTGAGTCTATACAATTTGCCTAGAAAATAAATAGTAATTGTACTAAAAACATTATAAAAACAAAAGAGAGATTAATGTACAAAGTTTAGAATTTAATATTCAGAAAAGAAAAAAATAGAATAAGATTATTGGCCACTGCAGAAGTAAAGAATAATGATAACCCTTTATTTTATTTTTCCCATTTACTTAGGAAACATCTCGTGACTGCTCATCTACTTTTTCACAACCATAAAGATACATTTATCTAAAATTTATCTTTAAAAATTTGGGGATAGCTTATTAACCTTAACCAATTCTGTAGGAATAATATGACAACCATTCCTCTGATTGTGTTTAGTTTTTCTTGACTTCTTCATTTATTCACAGTTATTTAAAGTAGCTTTAGAAATATTTAATTAGGTAATATGTTTATGAAAATAATGCATTACCTTTATAGATATCACAAAATGCCCACCATTTTTAAGAAAATTGTGAGCATTGATTGCCACAATTCTAGCTTGATCTGGTTGAGCAACATCAGCAAATATGCAATCGACCATTCCTACAAGCATTCGGTATTTATGAGGATGTCTGGCATCCTCAATAATTGGTATTATATTCGTCCTTTTTTTTGCTACACCGAGGAGATCTCGGCCAGATCTGTGAGAAAATTCTACAGCATATACTAGTCCTTCCTAGAAAAAAAAAAAAAAAAAAAAAAAAATTTTATAAGATAGTTTAAAAAAAAAATTAGATGCCCATAAATTGGAATTCATGTTTTAATACATAGGAGAA
>KZ807601.1:210677-221476 GCA_000696205.2 Oncopeltus fasciatus | reverse complement strand
AAAAAAAAAAAAAAAAAAAAAAAAAAAAAAAAAAAAAAAAAAAAAAAAAAAAAAAAATGTTATAAGATAGTTTAAAAAAAAAATTAGATGCCCATAAATTGGAATTCATGTTTTAATACATTTCAAATAATTATCTCAAAATGCACTTGATTAATGAACCTATCCCATCACTTCACCTTATTAGGGTTTTTATAAGGCCTTATACATCTATTTTTTAAAATTAAATTAATTATCATTAACAGGAAAAAATTAATTATGCTTATGAGAATTAAATGAAAATATTAAAATACAGGCTGCAATTCATTAAGTAGGCCGAAACAAGATAATATGAAAAATTCCAAACTAATTAATACTTTTATTATTAAAATGCTTAACACAAGAATATTAAGCAAAATTATGGATTAGTGCCCATAAAATATAAAAATGGACCCCTTAAAAAAAGACCTTAAATATATCAACTATACAGGAATATCTCTTATCACATAGAATATATAGCATTCCAACAAATTCTCGTTATTGCAGATAGTGTGGTTGCTGTTGATACCAATAGGAATCCTGGTTTGTCCATATTAAGACTCTTCTAATAATTCAGAAAAGAAGAAGGATTTATAAAATCAATACACATCTGTGTGATAGACACAGCTGTGTGCTCTTTGTAGATTTCAACTGCCTATGACACTTTTCATAGCTACAAACTGTTAAAGCTCAGTCAGAATTAATTGCTGCTGCGATGATGTAGGGAGGGGATCATTGTGGATTAAGATGGCTATAGCCTAAGCTTAATAGATTTTCCAAGTTGAGAGCCAGAGATTAAAGGGTTTTCATTGGTAAGAGAAGTAAGGTAATGAGATTTCAACAGTCACTGTATTTTGCAATATAGACTTTAATATTAAACAAAACACTGTATTAAATTTAGTATTATGCACTGTATTAAACAGAATGGTCCAATTACTATTCTTTCTGTAATATTCATTTACGACTTTTATTTTATTTCAATACTAACAATATAATTACCAATATAAGTGCTAAGCATAAAAAACAGTTTAAAACCTTATAAAAATGCTAAGAAAATTCAGGTCAGGATTAATAATATTAAAAAATGAATTTATAAATAAAATATGAAATTGTTTAGTATGAAATTACATATTACTGAATATATAAACTGTATGAAATTTTGTAGTATAATACTTACGGGGCCAACAACATCTGAGACATGAGAGACTGTAGTTCCTGACGCAGCTCCAAGGTAAAGAACTTTACAACCAGGAGGCATATGTATTTGATCAACTCCACCAAGAATAGCTGCAGCTAGTTTAGATCTAAATGGGTTCCATACCCTATATTCAATTTTTTCACCATCATTCTGAAAATAAAACAAGGCAATCCCATAAAAGTAGTATGAAGAGGAAGTTTAAAAAAATAAAATAAAAGCTAAATAGCTCATAATATATTTTGGGGAAGGCTTAGAGTCTTTTCCTTCATATAAAACTGGTACTCCAAAAGTTAAAATTGTATTTTTCATTTTAGAGGTGCTGCCAAGCCATCTAGTTTTGCTGAAAGAATAAATATTGGCTTGTCAAGCCATTTCCCCTCTTTATAAGTGCCTACTTCCCGGTAGTGAGGCTTCGTTAATCACTTCTTAGAGTTGTTACGTTTTTTTCTGTTAAAATTATAATAATGATTAATGGGACCACTTGTTTTTAAAATATATAATCGGTAGGTAGGCTTTCTATGGCAATTTGTTGAATGAATTAATAATTGGACAAACAGATACAGATATTTATTGAGACATTTCCAAACAATACGTGTAAACACACAATATATAAAAATATTATATTAAAATAATTATCTAATCGGCTGAAGAGAACTAACCTCAACAGCTATTCTTTTCTCCCCATAAACTGCATCCCCTGGCACTAAATTTTTTGTAACCAGAGCATCTTCCTTCCCTCGTGCGATGAACACTCCCGGATGCCTATGTGGCTCAATGACCACTTTAGAACCAGCTTTGAATCCTGTAAATTACACATTTAAATTATAAAATATATTTTATGTAAGATAAAAGAGAGATTTTGTATTATTTCCAAAATTTTCAACTATAAATTATCTATGATACACATGTGCACACATACACCTTATATTTTACTAAATAAAGCAAAAAGATATGGACTGGTTAAATGCTAAGAGCTATTTTTATTCATAAGTTCCATTACTGATATAACAGAGCTGCCTGAATTTAATAAGATTACAAGTAAAACTTTTATCTGCCTGGATATTTATTTAATAAGAAACTTTGGGAAACTATAGTTATACCCGGTAGGTTCCCAAATTAATTGATTCTCTAAATGTAATTTTGAAGGCTTAATAAGCATTTACTGTTATATAACAATTAAACTATAGTTATATATTTCAACCCTAAAATCACTATCTAAATTCTCATATTACACACACACACTTACGCACGCACTATTATTATTATGAAAACTTCCCATTCCTCTTAATTCACTAAGTTTAGTAGTTAATTACAAGGCTGAATAAATCCCTAAGCTGCAATAAGGTTCATCTAGCAAAGTAGAGTTTGATTTGTAAACTAAGAAAAAGGTAACTTTGAGCCTGTCTAACGAATTGAAGGGGCCAATTCCTCTACTCTAACAATTAATAAAAGTTAAAATTAATTTATCAGGAAAATTGGTTTGTGCAAAGATTACTTAATAAATTAGTAAATAGTATATGAGTACTTGCCTCCGCTAGGTCGGCCCCCACGACCTCTGCCACCACCTCCTCCACGACCTCGACCTCCACCTCTGCCACCCCCGCCTCGTCCTCCAAAGCTGTTTCTTGGACCCCCACCTCCTCCTCCTCTTCCTCCTCCTCCTCCCCTTCCTCCAAAACCTCTTCCTCCACCTCGACCACCGCCACTGCTTCTCCTGTCACCTCCAAAATCTGTTAAAGAAAAACAAAAAAAAACAAGAACATTTAAACAGCAAGAAGGTTAATTCAAAATTATATGAATTTAAAATACTATAGATTTGGTGCAATAAGTTTTAGTCAGTCCCATAAGAAACAAAATTGTTTCCTCTTTCTAATTTAATTCCTTATATCAAATGAACACAAAAATAAATAAATTAAAATCTGGTATTATACTTACTATAGTAAATCAAATAGGGAAAAATAAGCAGCAAGAGCACTATAGTGATCTTAAGCATTTTCTTATATAAACATACATCCAATTCATGTTAATGCATATTCATAACTTAATATCATGAGGGCAGCAAGAACCATTTGGGCTGTTTTATTATTTGAGCACCAAAAATATCCCATTAAATGGTTGATAATTTTCTGCCCTTCTATGCTACCCATTTTAAATAGCAGTTCATTATCATTATTGCAGGGGCACATTATAGTAGGAATTATTAAAAACAAACATGAAATTTAACTTAAAAGAAAATTTGAGTTGGAAACAATAGAAATGTAGGGGTGGTTATGTTCTGCCTGTGCTTTGCAGACATTCTAGTTGCCATAAAAGAAGGACTTAAGCCGTGGGACCATATTATTAAAGTGTGTTAGAGTATATGGCAATGGGAACAGAGAAATACCTTACATTTTATACCATTTTTGGAAGGATAACAAGAACTTATAGAAAAATCCTGATTGATTCATCAGGGTCATGTCAGCGGAAACCCAAGAGGGTAGCAAGACAAGTTGTGTGGTCATAATTCCACAACACTGAATTATGTGAAGTTGGAAGCTCATACTCGGAAGCAAAAAGCTTATAAGCCCTGCATAAGATATTTGTGAAAGTGTGATGTATGGAACGACTTGCTTCTGAAAAAAAAAGGCAGTTCCAAGGAGAGGATGCAGTAAGTGGTGTTTTCTGGAGGAAATTATTACACTTTTATCAAATTTAACGAGTAATTCAATTCTAAGGGCTACATTTTAAAGTAAACGCTAATGTTCACAATATTAGTTGTGGATTTATTTCAATTTATTAGGAAAATTACTATATTTCAGCTTATAGGGTTGGTAGAAGCAGTACTGTTTTATTTTTACTTTCATTCATGTAATTAGTGTAAGAAACACTAATTGAATGAAAAATTAAGAATCAGTTATCATGAAATTAAAAAAAAAAAAACAGTTACGCTACCACTGATATATTATTCTTTAATGCAAGGTTGTTTGCTTTGCCTATTCTTAGGAGAAGGGAAAACCCATAAACCCCATATTATATTTATTTTAATTTTAATAACTTATTTTTTAGTTTAAAAGTGTACTTTTATTATAGGTGCTACCAAAATGCTTGACTATATCCTGTGACAATTAAAATTTTAATTATCACATGCAGGAACTGCACAAACTAAAATTAATTCCATGTTACAATAATTGCAGACTTAAATAAGAGCAAAATAAAGCACAAATATCAAAATTGCTATTCATTTTTAAAAATCTGCTGAAAAAATATAATTCCAATAATAAAACTAGAAAAATGAAAAACAAAAATAAATATTTGTAAAAATTTCTAAAGAATAATCTTAATAAAATGTAAAATGATCACATGTTATGAATAATCACACAAAAAGTTTAAAATCTAACATGTTATTCTACTATTTTATAAATCCTCAGAATACGTCAACTGAGAAAAGCACTTTGCAATTAGATAATAAGTTGAAAAACAACCAACAAAAATTCGGAACATAACTTTCTACAGTAGTGAATACAATGATATGTATAAACATAAATATACTACTACAATCCTAATAGTGAGAATTATTAAAACTAAATATAGGAGCAATGTAGTCTACAGTTAACATAAAAGTAAAGTGAATTGAAAAATCTCACCTGGCTTTCCCATTGATGAACACAAACAATTGCGAACAGGTATTTTGAAAACGCCGCACCACGTGACAATACAAACTTGGAGGTTAAATTGGTTTACCCTCAACAGTGTTGCCACGACTCAAATACGATTTTTTAAATTTTAAATTTATTTGCTTTTTCAATTTCAGAAAACTTAGTGTTAAATAATGGGTAGGCTCAGCAATGACTAATAAAATTCATGCTTTTATTTATTAAATTTTTTTTTGACCTACCGTGGTTGTGTGTGTGTGTGTGTGTGTGTGCGGGTATTCTTACGCTTGTCCTAATATTAATACCAATATATTGCTCCAGTATCCAGCATATTTTAAAATAAAGCTTCTATGATGAAGTTTAATTATTAAAACAGGGAAATATATATGAAAGAAAATTTTAACTAATGAGACAAAAGCTTACCATAATTTTAAAATTAAACTTATCGAAACTAGTTAATGAAAATTAATAATTTTAATTATGGAAGCATATAGACAAAGAATACATTTTAATAAAAAAAAAATATATATTAACTCTGATGAAAAATAGTTATTTAAGAGGAGCAATAAGTTATAAGGTTCCTTTCGTTTCACATTCTATCGAGCCGCTTAAATCTGTCATTTTCTTCAGTAGTCTAATTATTTAGTTAGCAGTTTAGTTATTTAACAGTTGGTATCATAAAGAAGAACCTACGGGATACGAGGGTAGCACAGTGAATTCGTTCGGGTCTTGCAATCCTGACGCTGCGGGTTCAAATCCCGCCCGGTACAAGCTTTTATCTATAAGTAAAATCTTGTCCTGAGTCATGGATGTTTAGAATGGAGTAGCAATCTGCAGATAGCTTCTTCCTCCATGACCCTCAGTGGTTGAATAGAAAGTTAATACTTAAAAAAACAAAAACACACACACACATAATTTCATTATGATCGTCAATAATTATTAATTAATAAAATATAAAAAAAAATAGAAGAACCTAATATTGGGAACGCACGTTTCGGGGGCATAAGTCAGGGTTATCTCCACGAAAGTGCTGTAAATCCGCCTCTTGTAATTCGCTAAAACAGTGTTGTTCTACAGAACCGAGAGCAAGCCGCATTCACATTACAGTTCTCGCAGATGCTACGGTCTACCGTCTGTCTCCGACCCAAGTGAGTGACTCTTTGGCAGACTACGTCACCGATCATCAGCTGGGTCCCGCCTGAGTAGTTCCGATGACCATACACTCTGTCTTCTCAAAGTTTATGGTTAATCTTCCTTGCTCATATGTATTTTTCAGGTGCTTTACTACCTGCTCTCAGTACTTGGGTATATATCATGAATATGTCACTACCTCATCGTCGGCAAAGTATAAGGAATATAGGATGCTTTCTTCTACATCCAATCCTTTGGCGTCACCTCCAGAATCAGTCCATCATCAAAATGCTTTCAGGTAGATCTTGAAAAGATTAAGGGACATCATCCCTCCTTCAAGCTCTTGGTGGCTTTCAAAGGTTTTAAAAATCTGATACCAAGTTTCTTTCTTTCGAAGTACCCATCATACACACGATATTTTACCTGCATTACACATCTTATTATAGATACATTATACATACCTCCCCTTAGAATGTATTGCCATATATATGTCTCGAATATATGTAAAGGCTATATAGCCCCTCTGGTCCTCTCCCGCTCCTATCGCATACATTAGTAATAAGCTGACAATACAGTAATGTTTATAAAACCCTTAGTTCCAAGGGGGATCAATTATCATCTTCCAACTTGTTCCTCAGTAATCTTTCCAAGATCCGTCTGATTCTAGCTCTGAACTATTGTCTGGATAAACTCGGCGGTTTACCCCACTTTCAAGATACCATGCTTCAATGACCCTAAGTGATTGCAAGGGAGGCTAACACAGCAAGATACCATGACTTATTCTTCGACTTACGAAAAAATCTACAGATCACAATAGTTGTTAAATTTAATGCTCTTTAAGTTTAAATTCTGTGAAATTTTATGATAACGTATATTAAGGTAAATATTTAAAAATTTTGGTTTCGATGATTCAACAGTCCCTAGTATTTCAAAAAATGTAGGAACCAAATTTGTTATTTGGATTTTGTATCCGAACCAGATGAGGTTTAGAAGAAAGATCAAGTTCCTAAACGTGAAAATCTTCGTCGACAAGAAAATGTTTGTTTTCTAACATTTATGTTCTATAGTATTTTTACGGACAGTGCTTAAAACGCTTAATAAACTATATTTATGACTCAACAAACCTTACAATAAGACTGGTATCATTTATTACAATAAGTCACGCACTCATATACTAAGAACTGCTAAAAGAAAAATGGTGTAATGATATCATAGTATACTTAAGAATGAAGATTAAAAGTATTTACAGTAGAATAATAATAAAATAAAAAAAAGATTAAAACTTCAAAGAGCTCTTGTATCTCCTAATAATGACTTTTTTTTGTATCAATAATATAACTATAATAAAATGAATTATAAAAATTTGAAAAAATATCTATCTTGCATAAGATTAAATTCTACAACGATGATAGACAATAGTATTTGAGGCAATAATGACCCTCAGTGGTTGCCATGCCTTTAAACAACAAAAAAAAAACTATATAAGCAGATTATTAAGATTGGTGTCTATTTATCCCTTGTTCAGGGATATAGTGCCACCTCCACTACCTAGCTGTTGGCAGGGATCTTAGTCTACTGCCAACTACATCGATACAGCGGAATGACTCCCCGCTCAATTTGTACAGATATAAATAATGTAAATAATTATTAGACATAATATGTTAGATTTAAGTTCTAATTGACACATCTGTGTACGTGTGTCATACATCATATAAACGCCGGTTATGCCTCACCGGTTACTTCATTGTAAAGCTCCTCGGAGCACAGCGTCCGCAGACTCACTATAACCATAACCCGCACATACCTACGGGTAAAAGGGTCGCTGTAGGTGGTGTACCAATTATACTCACACCACCATAGCACACGGACTGCTATCTAATAGCAAATTTGTATACATCACATTTTTACTAATAAACGAGGCAGTAGAGAAAAAAAAAAAAAAAAAAAATGGTGTCTATTTCTTTCCTCGCTCGCCGACATATTTATCTTCCAAGCCAGTCAATCCGACCAGTGAGGTGAAAATAAATTTTCTTGCCAGTAGCCGCAGTAAGTTACTTCAAACAATTAATGAGAGGGAATAGAATAAAAAAATCCAGGAATCAAACCTGGATCTTCTGCTATCCGGGCCGAGGCATTTACCAGTTATGCTACCAGGACGCGCTAGTTATCTCATTAAATTCCCTCTACACTAGCGAGAGCCTAACCCACGAGAAAGACGAGAACTTCGTCTTAAACTCGAAGGAGCTGACATTGTCAAACTATTTGTCGACTCTCGTCTTTACTTTATTTAAGTTACTTCACTTTCACCAGTCATGTCGCCTTTTAAGGAAGCAATTGCCAATTTGGAGTTGGAACCCCGGCAGGCATTTGATAGCTATTTCCAGAAGATTAATCCGCTCGGGGTATTTCCCAAATGACAGCCTTGTACTTATGTTCCATCATAATCATGATTCCTCTAGACGCAGCCAATTACCCGTCGCCGAGGCAGATAGCGATCTCCCTTTCGGATCCATCAGACTCCAAAAGTAATCCACTCCGCCGAATGTACTGGCGACTGGGGAAACCTGCCATTTCCAAAAGTGGGCTTGGAATAACTGAGACACAGCCGAATTACAAGTGTTTCCTTCGCCCATCATCAGAGCCTTCTTGGGGGGTCCAGACAACAGAGTACTATACCATCATCCACCGTTCACTCCGTCGACATGTACTTGCCATCGACCACTGGATCTATCTGTGCTTCTTAGATAATTTTAGCAGATTTCCCCTATGTAAATTAAGCGATTCATGGTGGTGCCAAGAAGGAATTTTGGAAAGATCTCAAACGATCTTATTTTGTAAACTGTCGGAGGAAGTCGATATCGAGAAAGGGGATTATAGGAAGACCAATTAATAAATCGTCAATGTCTTCTTCTCTTTTACAGATACGAAAATATTTTAAGGAACGTAAAAGGTGTGCAATATAATCTTAATCGTTTTTAATCTGTTAAAATTTAACAAAAATTGCATTTTAAGGAAACTATTTAAGAATGTGATTTTAAGTCTTAAGCGGACCGCATTTCTTTTTATTTTAATTTTTTTTTTTACAGCAACTAAATTTAAATTTAGGAATTTTCTTGAAACCATTGAATACTATAATTTTTGGATGAAATCAAATGAGGGGGAGAAAGAATTTATAAAAAAGTTAAATTTATAACCGTTATGNAAAAACATCTAATAATAATATAAACGGTAAAAAAAAACTCTCCATTTGGTTATATCTCAGTTTTTATTTCAGTTAAGGAAATGTTTATGGAACATAATCGCTATAAAATTTTCTAAATTATTAAATTGAATCATACAGGGAGTTAGAAAAAAAAACTCTACCTCAGCCGGAGATCGAACCCGAGTCCCCCACTCACCGGATAGTGGGGGGCCCTGGTCCGATCCCCGGCTGAGGTAGTTTTTTTTCCCTAACTCCTCGTACGATTCAAATCAATAATGAAATGTGGGATTACATTACCACAATTATCATCATGATTCTAATTTTCTAACGTTTATACCCTATAAAACTTGTACAAAAGTGGTTATTAAGATGTTAATTACAAATAAAACTATGAAAGTACCTTCCCCCCACTCTCCCATACCGATCTGTCAAGGCAAATGATTAGTTGTCTTACCTTATTCTTTTTTTTTTTTTACGTAAGAAAATTCAAAAATGTAATTATGATGGGTGAACGCTTTTCCCACTCTCCCTTACCGATCTGTCAAGGCACATGATTAAATGTCTTACCTCTTTTTTTTTTTTTTTTTTTTTTTTTTTTTTTTNGTATAAAATCTAATTTTCTAAATTGTTAAATTGAATCGTACAGGGAGTTGGAAAGAAAACTCTACCTCAGCCGGGGATGGATCCCGGGCCCCCCACTCCTCGGATAGTGGGGGACCTGGGTTCCATCCCCGGCTGCGGTAGAGTTTTTTTTCTAGCTCCCTGTACGATTCAAATTAATAATGAAATGTGGGATTACATTACCACAATTATCAACATAATTCTAATTTTTTAACGTTTATACCCTATAAAACTTTTACAAAAATGATAATTAAGATGTTAAATAGAAATAAAACTATGAAAGTACCTTCCCCCACTCACCCATACCGATCTGTCAAGGCACATGATTAGTTGTCTTACCTTTTTAAACGTTGGAACAAAATAAATAAATAAATTAGCGAAAGGAATATTTTGTGAAAAACAAATTAGTACACACTAAAAAAAAGAAAAAAAAAGATGCGTAAAATGTGTAACAAGGAAAGCAAGAGTAGCTCATGGGATCCGTTCGGGACTCGGAATCCTGACGCTGCGGGTTCAAATCCCGTTCGAGGCAAGCTTTTATCTACAACTAAAAGCTTGTCCTTATTAATGCCACTCCCTCCATGACCCTATGTGATTGAAAGGAAAGCAGCCTGATGCGCAGAAAGAGTGTGGTAGCTACCTACCATATATCTGTGATGATTGGAGTGAAATCTAAAATAAAATGTAGAGATACGAGCAGAAGGTCAACATTGGAGTAAAGTTCTATCATATAGATGTTTATAGTATGCAAGAAGAAGAAACTCCAATGTTTCGTTTAAAGTGAAACAGAGCACCCACAACCGGAAAATAAATAAAATATGACATTATTTAGAACTTCATACACCTCTTCATTCCTTTGGACTTGCACAACACGGATTTTGAGGTGTAAAACCGTGTTTTCAACCTCGCACCAAGGTAAAGAAAGTGTAATTACTGAAAATTACTCTATAGAGGCTATAAAAAATGTCATCTCATTTGGGGTTTTTTGGAGGGGGAAAAA
>KZ807601.1:90074-105856 GCA_000696205.2 Oncopeltus fasciatus | reverse complement strand
TTTGCTATCATATCCCCACCACGTTCTGGAATATTATCAGGGAGGATAATTCTCCATCTTCGTGCTTAAATTAATCAATACATTTATGGCTTCTAGGAAAGGTGTTATGAGATCAATTTGAAGAAGGAACACAATTGTGAAGAAATTGTCTAAATCTGAAGGTAGTCTTTGCTATCATATCCCCACCACGTTCTGGAATATTATCAGGAAGGATAATTCTCCATCTTCGTGCCTAAATTAATCAATACATTTATGGCTTCAAGGAAAGGTGTTATGAGATCAATTTGAAGAAGGAACACAATTGTGATGAAATTGTCTAAATCTGAAGGTAAATTTACAAATTTACACGAAGGACTTCCTTCTTTTCAAAAGTGGGTGAAATTAAGTCCAAACCACCAAACTATGAAAGTGCTGACGAAGAGGAAAAGTAGGGACCGAGGTTATCCACAGCCAGAAAGATCCCATGGCCGCTTCAACGCCAATCATATTTTGTCAGCTAATTATTGTACTCCAGTTCTGAACGTAATTTTATTCCAATATTAAATTAATTGTGGTATGTAATCCCAAGCCAAATTATTTTAAAAAATGCACAGGGAGCCAGAAAAAAAAATAATCACCTCAGCCGAGAATCAAACCCGAAAAGTAGGAGACCCGGGTTCAAAATCCGGCTGAGGTAGTAAGATATTTTTTATTGGACCCTGTGTATTTCCTGTAAATAATTTAGCGTGGAATCACATATCACAATTAATTAATATTAAAATTAAACTTCATTTGAGTTCAACTAATGTGAACTAAATTGAAAAACTTTTTTTGCACGCTTCACGGGTACTTTTATCTTCTGCAGTATCTGCACAGCATCCTTAATTACAATACGTTCTACCTTACACCCCAGAGATCAGGTTTTAAAGGTTGTCTCAAAGTGTCATAGGCCGCAAAGGAACTATCCAGAATAATTTTTCCCTTCGTATTCTTGCACCACCTTGAAGAACACAGAGATGTTTCTTGTGCTGAAAATATCATAATGTTCTACGATCCTTATGTAAAGCCAGTTGCTGCCAGTCGTTTGTTTGCAATTCTCAACAGTGATTACACATTTCAAAGGAGTTTCATAACAAAAAGAATCTACTGTGTCAACAATACACTGAACACGATTTCCCTCGCAACCCCTGCCCCCAAACGAAATAGTCTGAAGATTTTTTTTACGTTCATATTCCTGCACCACCTTGAATATCAAGAAAACATGGATCGGGAATGTTATGGGCATGAAAACAAGGCTCCTATGGAGGCAATAAACGCCAAAAGTCTTCTCTGGCTAGTGGCTGGTGCATCAGTTCTTGAAGTCCCTTGTTCAATGGCATCAAAGCCAGTTTTAGAATAATCTACAGATGCCATTGTGCTGATTTAACAACTAGTAGAAATACGGGAATACATGACTAGGGAATGTAGCATACAACTACCTATATAAATATTCATGTCAATATAAATAATAACTATTAAATGGAAACCTGCATGTATTGTGCAAAGTAAAGATAGATATAACCCTCCGTAGTCCTTCTCGAAGTTTCTTTCTTCATCTTTGTCTGATAAGACCAATGTCTTCTTCAGACAGCAAGGACGAATTAATTATATTATTCGATTGCTGGCTCTTACTTACCTGCCCTCACTCTAGCGTTAGTTTCAATACCAACTCACGTTCTGATTATTCTCAGGAAGAATAATTCTCCATATTCTTCTTGAAATAAATCAATACATTTATGTCTTCTAGGAAAGTTGTTATGAAATCTATTTGAAGAAGAAACACAATTGTAGAGAAATTGTCTGAATCTGAATAGTTTTTTTGCTATCTTATCCCCACCATGTTCTGAAATATTATCAGAAGGGATAATTCTCGGACTCCACTAGACAGCGATCGCGAATTAATTGTTGTCTTTTTTTTATGAATCCTTACAAATATATTTATCAACCTCGGCGCCTTCCTCGAGCATCTATTGTCTATTGGATCTTCTTCTTCATGCTCATCTGGTATTATTTCAAATAAAGACTTTACCATAAAGCTGCATGTCGGTTAGTGACTCTTACTTATCCGCCACCAATCTTATGTCAGTTATAGAGCTATTTCAACCCCCCCCCCCCCCCCATCCACCATGGTCTGAAATATTATAAAGAGGTTTTATTATAAAACTTCGTCTGACGTGATCTACATCTTCGCCAGTCAATGGGGGCGAATTTAATGTTTTTTCTTCCCATGGCTTCCAATCAAATATATTTCCNTTTATCTTCTGCAGTATCTGCACAGCATCCTTAATTACAATACGTTCTACCTTACACCCCAGAGATCAGTTGTCACAGGTTGTCTCAAAGTGCCATAGGCCGCAAAGGAACTAACTAACCACTCAATCTTTCCCCAACCTTTTCCCACCCTCCGAGGGTGAATTCTGCAAGGCCTATTGACCGACCTATTTGTGTCATTGTTTGCCCAACGCGCAATATCTATACTTTCCCCAGTTTCTCTTTGACCCCCAGTCTTATGTTAGATTTAGTGCTATCTCACCCCAACCAGGTCCTGAAATGTTCTAATGAGGGTTGATTCTCCATCTTCCTGAGAATAGCGCCTTCCTCAAGCATTTATGGATCCTTCTTCTTCATCATTCTGGAGGGTTCATTTTCTATCTTCGTCTAACAAGACCGTTGCCTTCTCAAGACAGCAAGGCCAAATTGATTGTTTTTCATCTTATGGCTCCAATCAAATATATTTCACATCCTACGTACATCCTGTGCTACATCAATAAATAAAAAAAACTTAGATTCAAACATTAATTAACCTGGTGAGAAACTTGAGTGAAAGTTTGGTTAAAAGCTGGGTATTTTTATGAAAGAAAGCAAGACTGCTAAAAATTGTATGTAGTTTTGATGAACCACATAAAACTGATGTGGATTCTCCAAATTATTTCAAATGGCTCAAGTACATTTCATATATTTCCATTGTCTAGAAGAGTTAATATGATCTTCACTGGAATGGGAGTTTGCGTCAGTCTGGATCCAAATTTAGTATACATTAAATGTATTTAAAGAATTATTGTTTTTGAGGGGCCGAAAAACTGAGAGTACTCGTTTGGGACTTTAAGACATTTAATTCCCGTGAGTATTTGGGATAGCGTGGTTACTTGTAGACCCCCCCTCTTTCCATGTCCCTGGGTGTACGCGGAAAAAAGGTTAAGTTGAGAGGAACAATAAAGTATTGGTTTAATTGTCTAAATGAAAAACCTGGTCAATATTAAATTCATAAATATATCGGCCACAAGTTCACCCTAAATATTATTAATGACTCTTGACAAAGACATGTTTTACTTCTATACTTCGAAGATCCATTTCAATAAACGCTTTAGAGTAAGCACTACCAAATTTATTCTTTTCGTACTATTTCTCAAGTTCAATTTATGCTTTAAAACTATTAATTTCTTAAACTCTTCCCCTTTAAAAAAAATAAAAAATTAAAAGCAGGTAGAAACGTATATCCAATTCTTCCTGTAAGACCTGTCTTCTGGGGTTGCGCAAGACCTCTTCCTCACTTATAGTCAACAGATTTATAAATTTTCCTCACCCAATATACACTCTCTAAGGGTGGATTCCTCAACGCCTAGAGACCCACCTACTTGTGGCTTGTTCTTCTAGGTTCGCACTCTTTAAACTGACCCAAGTATCTCGATTACTGGCTCTTACTTACCTGCCCTCAATCTGGCGTTAGTTTCAATACCTACTTACCCCCACCATGTTCTGATTGTTCTAAGGAGGGTTTCTTCTCCATCTTCGTGCCTAAATTAATCAATACATTTATGGCTTCAAGGAAAGGTGTTATGAGATCAATTTGAAGAAGGAACACAATCGTAAAAAAGTTGTCTAAATCTGAAGGTAGTCTTCGATATCATATCCCCACCACGTTCTGGAATATTATCAGGAAGGATAATTCTCCATCTTCGTGCTTAAATAAATCAATAAATTTATGGCTTCTAGGAAAGGTGTCATGAGATTAATTTGAAGAAGAAAAACAATGGTGAAGAATTTGTCCAAATCTGAAGGTAGTCTTTTTGCTATCATATCCCACCACGTTCTGGAATATTATCAGGAAGGATAATTCTCCATCTTTGTACTTAAATTAATCAATACATTTATGGCTTCTAGGAAAGTTGTTATGAAATCTATTTGAAGAAGGAACACAATGGTGAAGAATTAGTCTAAATCTGAAGGTAGTCTTTGCTATCATATCCCCACCACGTTCTGGAATATTATCAGGGAGGATAATTCTCCATCTTCGTGCCTAAATTAATCAATACATTTNTTTCCATTACGTTTTGACTCATCGGTCCTCCAGCCGCTTCCAGGTAAGTTATTCCACATGTACTCTTCCAGAAGAATGTCTGCTGCTGGAACTTTTAAATTTTTTGAATCATCCTCTTTTTTCAGAAGTTGGTAGAAATGATCTACAACTTCCTCCTGCAATAACTTTTGAAAGTCTTCATAATCTTTTCTTTGCTGAAAAAGATGCAATAGTCTGTTAAATTCACTTTACTCGTAACAGAAGTTATCAATAAACAAAAAATATCAGATCTTTTACATTTCCTAATAAGATAAAGTTATCTTATAATAAACATAATTTGTAATAATAATAATATTGATGATTTTAGAGAATTGTATGAAAGATAATTATTAGAGAAATCCTTTTTTCTATAAGAGTAATGCATTTATTCGTGTTTCGCAAAGAAATATATATTCTTTTGTATCTTTAAATAAACTTTGGTGTTTAATATTTTACGCTCGAAAATCATCCAACCTAATATAGAACTATCATCCTCCATAAGAAATCGAGGAATGATTACTCCATTAAACATAAAAAAAAAAAAGAGAAAAAAAAAGAAGAATACTATGGCTGAAAGACTTTTAGAAATGAATGACAATATAAATGTGAATTTTAGTAACATGCTGGCAAACATATATAAATTATTTGTGGGTTGAGCTCTCTAAAAGACTATTCCTAACTTTACCCTCCTTACATTGGTTGATGGCATTGAACCCTAGTTTGGTGACATTAAGAATTCACTTCTTTGTCTATTGTAGCAAAGTATATATCAAGAAAACATCAAATATATATTCATATATATAAGGGGCTAATTCATTCCCCCCCCCCCATAATTTAATAGCATTATGCAGGAAGCCCATCCTAACCTGGAGGCCTTCTAATTCAAAGATGCCAAGACATCTGTATTCACCTTCTTTTTGGGCGGTTCTCGTAAGTCGTTATTTTCTGGGGTAAATCCGATGCACTTGGGTGCGCTTGAAACGACATATTCTGGTGCTTCAGGACTCAAGAGCTTCTAAGATATTGCGATCATCTGTTCACAATGCTCAGTGTGTCTCCCAGTAGCACACCATAGTTATTATTTACAAAGGTGAACCTTTTCTCCATTTTGCTTTTTGTGGAGTCTATAACTACTTAGGATCATTAAGATATTTACTACAGATGTGTACAAATGACTAATGAAGGGATTGAGAAAGCAGGTACTCTTCTAACATGTTCAACAATAATGTGGAACTCCAATGAAAATGATAACTTTAGTATTAGTATTATTAAAATGATTAATTTTAATTTTTTCGAAAAACTTACAGGTATAATAAAATAGTTTCATACAATGCCTATAAAGTTTGTTGCCAAAGGCTGAGTATTAAGAAATGTCCTGAAATAAGAATGAAGAGAAAAATATATTAAATAAATCTCCTCCAGGCCATCTAATTAGTTCTAAATCCACCCGAGGATAGAATCTTTCTTTAAGGCATCTAGAAATAGTGTGATGAGATCCCATGGAAGAAGAATGGCAATATTAGAGTTCTTTTCTGCCGAAAATAGAGTTCTTCTCTTACAGAAGATATCGTAACTATTACGCAGAAGGGCTCTCACCAATAATATCTAAGGTCTCTTTTAGAAAGTGTGTAGCTTTTAGCTCACATTCAGGAGCTATTATTCTTGCACATTATCTTCTGCAGTCAAGGCTCGCTGTATCTGCACAGCATCCGTAATTTCAATACGTTCTACATTACACTCCAAAAATCAGTTACAGAGTCTCAAAGGCCGCAAAGGAACTAGCCAGAAGATTTATTTCCGTTCGTATTCCTGCACAACCTTGAATATCAAGAACACAGAGATGTTTCTCAATAGCAATAGCAATCTTCAATAGCAGATCCTCAATAGCAATAGCAGTCCTCAATAGCAATCCTCAATAGCAATAGCCATAGCAATCCTCAATAGCAATAGCAGTCCCAGCAGTGACAGGCGGGGATGACAAACGTGTTGGGGACAAAGAAGATTAGTTCCCTCGCAACCCCTGCCCCCAAACGAAATATTCTGAAGATTTTTTTTACGTTCATATTCCTGCACCACCTTGAATATTAAGAAAACATGGATCGGGAATGTGATGGGCATGAAAACAAGGCTCCTATGGAGGCAATTAACGCCAAAAAGTCTTCACTGGCTAGTGGCTGGTGCATCAGTTCTTGAAGTCCCTTGTTCAATGTCATCAAGGTCAGTTTTAGAATAATCTACAGATGCCATTGTGCCGATTTAACAACTAGTAGAAATACGAGAATGCATGACCAGGGAATGCGGCTTGCAACTACCGTACGCTTACAAATAAAATATTTTAGGAGTTCCACAGCGAAATTAAACAAATAGAGTTGGTAGTTTACCGTACAAATGGCACTATCAGGTCCAAATAATATATAAAAGTGTATATATCTTGCTCTTTTTAATATAATCTCAGAATTGTGAGTATTCAAATGACCATGTTTTTAGCACATGACGTTAACGTTCCACTACCTCTTTAGTGGCTAAATCCAGCCTTCACCCCAGTTACTAGAACACAAGCGAGGGCCCAAAATAAGGCCCCTCGAGTATGTTTCTTCATCAGAGGGCTTGTTAAAAATGTAAGAAAAGGAATCTGTGATAGAGTTCCAAGTATGGCTGTGAATCCTGATAAAGTTTTCACCTTGAGGTTGGAAGGAAACTGACTAAAGGGAGCTTTAGAAGGAATTCGAAGGAACCGACTAGAAAATGTGCTGGAGTCATTGAGGAGGAATTGAGATCTGCATCTATCCTGGTGGAAATGGTTGATAGTTCTTCATACGTCATGGGATAGTTTCCTGCTGAAGAAGGGAGAAATTTCTTAACTGATTTAACCCTAGCTTCCCACTGACCATCACAATGACATGCATAGGGTGAAGTGAAGTGCCATTCTGTACCTTCTTATCCAAGACACTCGGTTATTAGTTGCCAGATTTTAGAAATGAACTTCTATAAGTCCTTCATGTATCGCAAAACACGTATAATATTAGACGCGTTGTCGGAATGCATTGCTGCTGGTGGTGAACTTCTAGCAATGGATCGATCAAACGTTTCTGTGGTGAGAAAGTTTACAGCTTCTGTACTGCCTTGGAAGTAAAGCAGACAAAAATGAAAAAGTGAGCCATGGTCTTACAACCAAGGGAATAACGAAGCTCAAAGGGACCAGCTTAGTCCACTCCCACCTGAAGAAAGTCTCTGGTACGCAGGAGGACGGGAGAGAAGCCATAATTTATTCATGACTCCTGGATTGCGGCAATAACATATAATTCATTTTCTAAGAAATTTATTTATAGTTCCTAAGGATAACGGTATCAAAGTAGATAGGTCAATTATCAGAGAAGTCAATTTGGAGTGCGAATGCAGATTGAAGATTGATGAAGTGGAGCTTTTTCAAGCCTACTACCCACCCGAAGTATCCTGAGTTTTATGGTCACTTCGAAAATTCTATATCTTGAACCGTTTTTAGACATCTATGAAGGGCCCCATTAAATTCAGTCGGAATAATATGGTTCATATTTGAAAAGAAAGACCTAAGAGAGCGCATTTTAGTGATCCTAAGAGTTATTGCAAGTGTTCGAAGGGTGCTAAATCTGAGGAACCATTTAAGCTCTGTTATTACATCATTTATTATTAATTAGACCTGAGCCTGGGTACTTGGACCATAAACAGAACACGTTGAAGTAAGATTACAAAGACACTGGGGACCTGACAACCAAATGTCCCAGTCGTGAATGGCTGGAGGAGGAAGCCCTCTAATAGCGATGTCGGAAGGGTTGTCTGCAGATCATGTGTGATAACAATCGTCAGAACGGTATATCCTAAAATCATTCGACGTTTCTAAAAGCTTCGAAGGTTTTAAGCATGTGTGATAGAGAACGAATCTAGGCAAAAACTGTTTTAGAATCGGAAAAAAGATATACTGACATACTCGCACACATGTTTTTTTTTTTTGTTTTTTTTAATTCGACTTGATGGGAAAAGCCACTTCACCCGAATTTGCACCTGAGGCTGTATATGTCTACATAAATGTCTTCCGTTACAGACGAGGCGGCCCTCGTATATACGTTTCTTGTCGAGTTCCTGAATCACTTCATTGCTAGAAAGGCACCTAAACCATACGCGACAGTCTTTAATTCATATTATTTGACGTCATCTGCGGCATTTGTTCTTCAGAAGATGTGCTAAAATTGCCTGACTATGGGATGAACTGTTACCTGCCGGTAGATTTTGACGATATCAGGGACTATGGCAATTCGATATAATAGAAAATCCAATGGAATATTATGAAATGGTCCAAACTTCAATCCAAACTTTATAAGAACATATAAATTCTGACCTTGCCTTTTGGTCTAAGGATGAACTCCGTAACCAGTAGAATCCTCGAGAGAACCAGCCGATTATCGGGCCACCATGGACCATACCCCAACCTTTAATTATTAGAAGGTTTTTGAGCTATATGAAATCTAAAGAAGCATAAACCATTCTTCTAAGTATGCTTTGTAGTATTCCCCACCATACTGTGCATTTTACGGACGGCTCCATAAAAGAATCCAAGTCTACCTCTGACGTTTGTTGGGGAGAAAGGGCTATAACTACAAACTATTATCTTTATGTAACATTTATACAGCGGAGATTTATGTAATTGGCAGGTCTCTGTACTATATTATTTCACTTCCTTATAATTTAATAATCTGCTCTTACTCGCGAAGTCGACGGATAAGATAACCCAACAACTTCACTTAAGGGGTTGGGATTCTTATATCCGACCATTCCGTTATACTTATGGTACAAACAAAACTTAAAAGCATACAACAGCTGGGTAAAAGTGACCGGTGATATCGGGAATATTGATGCCGATTCAGCGGTCATTAAGGCTCATGATCTGCCTTACGTGGTGCCAGTCTCCTTGCATGGGTTGAAGTTGGACTCCATTGAATGGTCTGCATCTGTTTCTTGAAGGCTCTGCTATCATTTTAAACTTAAATAAGTTAAAGCCATATAATATAGCATAGCTGTTTTGTGCAGCGTTTGTTCTGAAGGTTGGGGGAATCATTGAATGGGCTGTAATATTAAAATTAATATCATTACAATAAAGTCTTCTTTTAAAATAAATAATGTAAATAAATTCTGTTTTCCGAAATAAAGAATAAAAAGAAAGATAAAAGAAAATTAGTTAATAAAATAAATGAAAAGTGTACGGTACATTGTGGATATTTGCTAAGATGTGGCCATTGTTGACAGCTCTAGGTTTACACGAAGAAAGTGGATATTTTAATTTGCTGGTAGCTTTAAATGAACCAAGGATTATAAGAAATATATATATCTACTCATGTTTTGTATAGAGTTTAACTGGCCAGAGTGACGTGAAATTGTACTTTCATTACTCTTTTTGCCTTCTTCCATGCCCGGATAGGACTACTTGCTTCCTATTCAGCCTTAATATATATTCAAAACCAGTTTGAAAAAGGAAGAAATGATTGGCATAACAAAGGGGAGGTAGTTGCAGGGGTTCACTACAGATAGCATTACTCACCAGGGGTAACCTGCAGCTGTGCATATGGTGGGAAATTTGTATTTCCCTGTACAATCCCTTACCCCCCTCCACGGACATGTATTTCCTCAGCTTCGGATTGGTGAAGATTGGACAGTTACCTTTCAAAAACCTAATGCATTAATTATGTCTGTATTCCTGTAACTTTTTCCTATTTTCATACGAGTACAAATATTTTCCTTAACCTCCAACTTTCGGACTTGGGTTGCACTATCTTGGACTTTACAAAGCTCTAAGTCACTTATTTATGTTTTCTATTCCATGCCTTGTCGGACGTGGAGTTCTTCAGCTTCGGATTGGTGAAGATTGACAGGTTCCATTCTTGAACATAATCCATTAATTATGTATATATTACTGTAATTTTTTCCTATTTTTAAATAAGGTCCGAGTTTTCGTTCACCTCCATCTTTTCGACTTGCGTTTCACCATCTTGGACTTTACAAAGCCCTAAGTCACTCATTAATGACTTTCATCCATGCCTTGTCGGACGTGGAGTTCCTCATCTTTGGATTGGTGAACATTGGCAGGTTCCTTTCCATTACAGAATCCATTAATTATGTATGTATTCCTGTTAATTTTTCCTATTTTTATACGAGGTTAAGGTTAAGTTCACCTCGAACTTTTGGAATTGGGTTTCACCATCTTGTACTTTACAATGACCTAAGTCACTCATTAACGACTTCTATTCCATACCTTGTCGGACGTGGAGTTCCTTAGCTTCGGAACGGTGAAAGACCAATATGTTCCTTTCTTTAACAAGAAAGCCTTTTCAAAGCTAAATGTGATCATTTCGTTAAATCATTTATTGTGACAAATCGAAAAACTTCATTCTGATCTTAAGCAAATAAGTGTTGGACTTGCAGGATTCCCTCATGTTGGATAAAGTTATATTATAAATGCATTGAGGTCTATACAAGTCTGCAAAGTAGCTCCAATTGGAGGGGAATCAAAAGTATGGCAGTATGTAACTTTAATGCGTCGTATTTTTCTGATTGATAGTCCTGGTGTTATTAATTCTCCTGGTGACACTGATAATGATTAGTGTCACCAGAAGAATGACATAGGCTTTTCATAATGTAATGGTATCAGTATACAGATAAAGTTTTGAAAGGTATTGTCTGGGTAGAACTTGTGCCTGATCCTGACCAAAATTATCAGCTGTTCTTGAGAAAATGAAGAAAGAATACCTCCAAAGGACGTACAACATTCCTGACTGGTAAGGTAATCATCCTGTTCCCAAGTCTGTGAGGTTTACTCCCATAGATGAATGAGTTGGTCTACCTTTAGATTTCATCAATTAGAGTGATAAGTATGTTATTTAATACATTTATATTATTTATTTAAAAATTTAGTAAGAAAGCATTGTCAATGTTTTGAGTCATAAAGGCACTATCACAAATCCAAGGTTTTGGACTAATCAACTATCAATATTTGTTCAGTGAATAGAGTCTGTGATTTTTAATTATTCTTGTGCAAATAAGAAATATTCTAAATTAACAAAGCATAATGAATGACCTCTAATTTCTCATATTTTTAAAGGTATGGGCCATACATATTTAAAGATCTAAGATTTTTCTTTAATTGACATTTAAATTTGTACTGTTTAATCTTTTGCATAAGCAATTTTGTTTCAGGTAAAGATGGCCAAAACTCAGGGTCAAAACTCCGTTCTAGATGCCAATTTCTGTTAGCTAACATTTTATTCGGTGAGTTTCATAGTGAACAAGAGGGAGATATTATATGGCAATTAGAGATTTCAGATCATGATTGAGTTTTAAAAAATATAAGTATACCTATAGATCTGTTCCAAATATTTAGAAGTTTTCCTGATTTATGTATTCGATTAACATATTCTAATGTTTTTAATTCATTTGGAGTGGACAGATTTTTCTATGAAGCTTATGCATATATTTTCTGGTTCTGGAGTTGTGTCTTTTCGGGTTTTAAGGGCTTCAATAAATTCTATATCTGTAAAAGGAAGGTTTATGGGATCAAGAATATTTATTTGGAATTCTGGAGAATAGCACTCCTAGCAGAATAGAAGTGGTAAAACTAAACTTTTAGGAAGGAGTTCATTGGAAGAGACAGTTTCAAAAAATCTTCCGAGATCGTTAGCTATAATTTGTGTTTCTGTTCCTTCATACCCTCACATTTTCTGATATTCTCTCTCATCCATTGAAGTAAAACCCTTTTCAATTGTGATGAGCGATCTTCATCATCAGATGAGGAGATTCTCATCCTTGACGCCTCTTGCAAAATTTGCGACACAGGATCTATAATCCTTTTCCTCATCAGAATCTGTTTATTTTTTTAGTGAAGCAGCAAATTGTGCCACGAAACGTTTCTCAAGAGGTTGTCTTCCTCCTTCCCTAGCTAAAACAATACAAATTAATCTATTATAATATACATCCTGTCAATGTTACTATCTTCAAAATAATATAGTACACACTATATTACACAGGAATGTTTTTCTTTTAAGCAAAATAGTAATTTTAATTATTTATTTATTTTCCTACTTGATACTCAAGTCTTGAGTTTACGTTGAACTTCTAAATAATCGACTGGATCATTATTAGCTATAGAAGATCAAGGTCTCCCAGGAGCGGAAGTAGAGTTTAGAGGAGACATTACTAAGGGTACATTCGTTATCTGAGAGGATTATATTTATAACATTTTTTAATTTAGTTGTAGGAGTAAAATATTTGTAGAATCATAAATGCTCAGTTATGGAGCCCCTATTTTTCTATATATTTTAATTCTATTTGAATGTAATGAACTTTTTTATAGGTGACTCAATTTTCATATACTCCAAACTATATGGTAACGACAAATTCACTCACATTGATATATATCCTAATTTTTCCTAAGAATAAGGATAACAATTGTAAATAATTGTACTAAATATATGGGATTATTTAAAAGCGGTGAGGTGGGAGAGGTAATACATATGCAAAGGAATTTATGTACTTTAAACTGAAATACCAGTAAATCAGAATACAATATATGAAACCTAAACTATGGTTAAAATAGTGTTATTCAAATTAGGAATCCACTAAAACCTTGAATTAAAAATAACAGAGAATTTTAAACAATACTTCAGGGAGTTTTATTTTGTTATTGTTTTAATTTTAGGGAAAAAAATTAAAGCAGTGCACAATACTTCAAAGTTTCGAGACAAAGACCGTGTCATTTTACAGCACAAGTTCTACACAATAATTGATAATTACTTAAGGAATAAATAGATATATGAAAGAACTACAAAATAAAAATTCATAATAAATACTTATTAGAACAGTAACATACCTTAAATAACAATCTATAGCGCTCCTGTGATTGTTTCCTATATAACTCCCTCATTTGAGGGTGGATGGTGACTGGAATTTCTGTAGAGGGTGGAGGAATTCTGAGTGACAAATTCCCCTTCAAGGTTTCAGTCTCGAATGAAATTTTCGGAATTCCGTGAGGCTTTTTGATGACTGGATCCTTCCTCTTTCCAGTCTTCTCAATCTAATAAAATAATATAATTATAAGTACTATTTATAAATCAACTATAAAAAAAATAGTTTTTATGATTAATTATTTGTTTTGGCCATCATTCGCTTTTAACCCGTTTATAGTCCACGTGACTAGTGCAATTATTGATGACTACAAGTAAACAAAATAAATAACCACATTAAATTCCCTAAATAAATTAATTAGTAAAATAAACAGCAAAATACGATCTATTTATAAGACGACCAAAATGGTAACTGTGCAATTTTACGAATTAGCAATAAATGCAGTGATAATTAAATAAATCAATACTTACAGAGTTTCGGCTTCGATTCATCTTCTGATTTCACTATTTGATAAAAAGAGCAGTAAAAACTCTTTCCTTCGCTGTCTTACGCTNAAATGCACCGGCCCGGATAGCAGGAGATCCAGGTTCGATTCCTGGCTGGGACAGATAGATTTTTTATTCTATTCCCTCTCATTAATTGTTTAAAATTTACGTGGGATAAAATACCACAACCAAATAAAATACTTCATAAGTATTCTTTCCTTCAATTTTTGAGTTCTATAATTTTTTTTTTTCGTTCAATAACATAATTAAAAATAACCATGTTATGCCACCCCTAAAAACACCTCCGAATGGAACTATATGAACCATTAACTGGTTTCTTCTTTCAAAATTACAAATTTGATGCTCCGGCAGATGACAAAAGTAACAAAAACAATATACTAATTCACCACGGAAAGGTTACTGAAATCGCCATATTGGGATTCTGGAGGCACTGATTGTTATTAATTCGTACAAAAAGTATTCCCTTTCTTCTTTAGTATCACTTTCATTTTTGATTCTCTCGTGATACTTGTCTCACTTGTAAAGAGTTGCTGGGCTCAATGGGACTCAATTACAACGGACAATGGGTTACTGAAGAGGACTGTGGAGTAAAAGGAAGGAGATAATAAAATATTTTAACTCATTGTCCCGAAATTTAAGGTGCCCGAAGTATTGAAGGAGCTTCGCAACAGATCTTCTAGAGGAAAACTGGGGACACATCGTACCTCGGAAAGAGTCCGTGAGCGGTTCTATTGAGCTAACCTTAAGGCCGAAGTGATGGATTTGTGTTGACGCTAAACGATTTGTGCGGCTTCCAATGGTCCAATGAAGAGACAAAAAGCCCCAATGCGGAAATACAATGCTGAGAACCCATTTGAAAGGATTGATGTGGCTGGTCCATTTCCGCAGACAGACGAAGAAAATAGATACATCCTTTTGGCCCTTAAAAATAGAGAAACCGTAACAGTTGCCGATGTTCTGGAGAAAGAGCTGATTTGCCCTTTTGTAGTTTCTTTAGAACTGCATTCTGATTAAGGAAGAATTTTTTGAGTGTTCTGTTTCCTGCGAGACATTGGGCATCCGCAAAACAAAAAAACTCCACTTCACCCACAGTCGAATGGTATGGTGGAACGCCATGAACAGGGCCCTTGGTCAATAACGGTCAAAGGTTGTCTCCAATCACCAACGAGGCTGGGACAAGTATATACACCTGCTCATGCTCGCCTAGAGTGAGTTCTGTCAACGAGACTACCTGACAGACTCCAGCCAATGTGTTGTTCAGCCTGGAATTTGGTCTGCCTTGTGACTTGAAATTTCGTAGGGGAAGACTATGACACTAATCTACTAAAAAAAAAGGCGACATCCTAGAGGCTAGTGCAGAAACGGTACGACATCAAGGCCGAGAAGTGAGGATTCCAACCATGGGACAGTATGGCAGTTTAATCTTCTAAGACGTCAGGGGTACTCTCCCAAACTTCGGAGTTCTTGGGAAGGTCCTTATGAAATTATAACCAGAATTAACTACGTCAAATACCGTATTAAAAGCAATCAAAAAGAAAAACCAGGATAACTTCAATCGATTGGCTCCATATAAAGGATGGATGGATGGATGGATATAGAATTTGGACGACTGCTGCTACCAAAGCCCTGGTGTCCAAGTCATCCATTAAATAAAATTATTCAAAAAAAAAGGTATAGATGATTAAACAAGTCTATCTCTTTTAGAAAATACATCACTCCAACTACGTCATTTCCCAAATAATCTTTCAATTCTCGGAGAACAGAGTATTTAGCTCTGGCCATAGCATAAGTAGAGCAGTCTAAAAAAATATGTCGGACTGTGGTGTTGACACCACGGAAAACCACGCTCGAACAAATATCCGTGTGTAAACCTTGTATGACCAATTCGGAGGCGGGTTAATATTGACTGGGTTCGGTTTGATCTCATGTAATGTTGTTCGGGGGCATTCTATCCAAAACCTCTTCCGTCGCCTGTTCTCCCCCCCCCCCCCCCCCCC
>KZ807601.1:77540-88051 GCA_000696205.2 Oncopeltus fasciatus | reverse complement strand
AAAAAAAAAAAAAAAAAAAAAAACTATAGCCTCAAGAATAAAATATAATTAAATCCCTGGCAATGAGATGAAATCCTATTTTTCCTCAAAAACTATTTAAAACAAATGGTCTAAAAAGTGGTTTGGGGTGACTGATAACAGGCTGAGAGAGATAAAGAGTGAATTCTTTAAATATTCAGAAAACAAAGTGTACCTTTGAAGTAAAATATCGGTACTAAATATTTTTCTGACACTTGGACGTATAAGATAGTCATTACATTTATTTGTAGACCGTATTGAGCGTGCTTTAAGTGACATCTGGCCTACAGTTTGAAAGACTTGAGGCATTCTGAAACATAGACGTAGAGGATGTGCACACACAGGGTAGTCATTACATATATTTGTGGACTACTTATATTGTCTTTAAAGGAATATCAGGGCATTTATTGTCCTAAATGTGACTCGAGGCTTTTTGAAAAATGGACGCAGTGAGTGTACACCTATCAAATTTATTTGTAGATTACTATATGAAAAGACTGTTACAATTCATAGAAACAGTCAAAAAATGTAATATCCGTGAGTCCAATTGAGGGGAGAGCCAAAATTGTGGATTTTCGTTTATAATTATATACCAGATCAGCTTATATGATAAATAGCATTTTGACGTCGATAATGACAAAATATAAATGTTTTTTTTTTTCTTGTTTTTTTTAAATCGTGTTATTAGACCTTTAATTTTTTTCAGCTATTAATATTTATCTTCTTACGCCCAATAAATCCAAAATGAAACATATTCTACTCATTAAAAAATTAGGAAATAATTTAAACAGTATTCAACTAGTGACCCCTNTAGTATGAATCCATTTTAAGAGTTCACAATGCAGCATATAAGTCTGAATAACTTATTTGTTTTTTTTCTGCTACAATTTCCAGTTCACCTCTCTCATCTTATCTGAGTCATAAAATGCTTGAGGGAGGGGTGATTAATTCACATTTCATCCAAAAAGATATGATGTTTAATGTGTTTTATAAACAATAGAATTTAATGGTAGTTTAATAGTGGTAGCTGAGACGTTGCCTAGTGCTGATCTCCCAGGGATTAGTGCAAACTTCTCTTCCCCGACCTGATTTCACAGGAGTCCAGGGAGTAACACTGTTTATTATTTTATTTTCATTTATTCTGTAATTTATCTTTTTCTAATTCTACGATTAAAACAAAATTTAAAAAAGTTATACTTTAAATATGAAGGTAGAAACCACTTTTGAACTTTGGTTAGGCATCCAGACAAAATAGATAAACCTGCCATTTTTCTCCAATTAACTCCACGTGGAGTAAAATATATTTAATTATGGCATTGATAGACTACAGTTCATTTGTCAGCTTAGATAGGTATAGATAATTAAAAAAACTTTCAACAATTTTGATTCGTTCTAGGTCTTTAATTTTATTCAAAATATTGCTAAAAATATTAAAGTTAAGATCAATCACAATGGAACCGTTTTACTTGAAGAATTGCTGAAAAAAAAATTTTAATACCTATAAAAAGTTACAAATTTAAAAAATATCTCGATCACACACTCTCCTCACAGGTTTCTAAATTACACAAGAGGGGTAATAACTTCTTTTAAGCTATTTAATTGTACTGGGGAGGAAATATTAGAGGGATTAAAACATTAGGCAGCTGTTTATGTAAAAATAATTTTTTTAAATATTAGAGGAACCAAACAACCGACCCACTCACTTATTTTGACTTTGGAAAAATGTAATGTAACTTCCCCGACCCCTCCATGGACTCTCACATCACGAAATATTTATCTAAAACTCGCAAAATACATTTTAAAAAAAATACGAATCGTGTAATTTAAAAAAAAAATCAATGAAATTAAATCAGTTGACCGGATGCATGAACATTTTCACAGATGGGTCAAAGAACGAGATGAGCGCTGGTTCGGGAATTATTACTGACAATTCACATTTCACGTTACCACTACAAAAATATTGCAGCAGCTTCACAGCGGAGATTTTAGCAATTAAAAAATCACTATCATTTGTAGAACCTAACTTCGATTACATATTTTTATTTACAGACTCTTTAGCTTCTTTACAAACAATACAAAACCCATTCTCTTATAATATTAATATTCAGGACATACTTTAGAATATACACCAGCTAAAAAGAAACAACATTAAAATATAATTTATTTTGATACATGGACATATCATCGGCTTAAATCGACAAACTTTAAAAAAAAAAAAAAAAAAAAAACTATAGCCTCAAGAATAAAATATAATTAAATCCCTGGCAATGAGATGAAATCCTATTTTTCCTCAAAAACTATTTAAAACAAATGGTCTAAAAAGTGGTTTGGGGTGACTGATAACAGGCTGAGAGAGATAAAGAGTGATGTGACACAGCGGAGAAATTCAGTCAGAGAAACCAATAGTAGTCATGGTGACCATGCCCAGAATAGGCCATATAAAACTTACGGAAATTTCATGAGTAAAGGGCAAACGACGTTAAGTGCAACGGATGGAGTCCTATTTACAGTAAAACATTTAATAACGGAATGTATAGCGTATAATGTACAAAGGTCTTAATTTGACGTATAAGCATCAATGTGTGAAGCTCTGAATGATAACCCAAAAAGAACTGATAAAATCATAAAGTTTTAACAAAATTTTGTTTCATTTAATATTTTAACCTATTGCAAAAATTAAAATAATATAAACGATTAAAATTATTTATTATGTTCTCATATTCTGATATAGACTAGTATAATTGGAGGTGGGAGTTTGTGGAGTAGGAAGGTGGTGGTGGTGGGTTTGCCAGAGGAATGGATGGTTGTTGTGCCACTTTGAGCTCTGGACTCAAGTCCGCCAGCTATTGAGGATCAGGATGACAGCTATCAAGTGGAGATTCTTTATCAGGAGCTAGGCTTAAGATAGAACTCCCCAGATGAGATAAGCAGATAAGAGCTCGGATGGGCTTCTGCCTCTCCCCTCTCCCTCGCACCGCTCTCTCCTCCCGTCTTCGGGCCTTCTCGTCTGTCCATAATCATAGATAGCCAAACATTACATTAACATTTAAAATAAATACTGGGAAAAAATAAAATAAACATATATTCATAATTGATATAAATAGTTATTGGCACAATTACCAAGGTGATTGATCGCCATTATAAAATTTTAAAGATGGTAGTTGGATTTATTGACTGGTTTTGAATTAATTTGACATAATTCTATTTTAATTTGTTTTGTTTAAATATTAATTATTTAAGTTTTCAAGAATTTTAAATACTGTTTGCAGATTCTTGGGCTCTGATGATGAGGCATTGAGTCTCGAAAGCGCTCATCTTTAATTAAATATCATTTTTACCGAGCGAAGTTTAACCGTTTTATTCCTTCGCCCCGATTTCCAAAAAAAATTGCATAATATTCACCTCCATTTTAGTATGAATCCATTTTAAGAGTTCACAATGCAGCATATAAGTCTGAATAACTTATTTGTTTTTTTTCTGCTACAATTTCCAGTTCACCTCTCTCATCTTATCTGAGTCATAAAATGCTTGAGGGAGGGGTGATTAATTCACATTTCATCCAAAAAGATATGATGTATTGTATGTTACCTAATTTTCTAAAGGAGAAGCCCCCCCCCCCCCAACAACATCTAACCCGCATTAAAAATAAATGTTTTAGGTAGGAATTTCAGCCGTTAAAAAAGTAGCTTAAGCTTATTAAGGTTTATACATTTTTACGAAAGAATTTTTCGCCTGAAAACTGTAATGCCGCTTTAATTAATTTAAAATGTTCCTTAAAAGTTAGATAACTGACCATTTATAATGATTTTTTTTTCTAATTGCAGGGAAATTTATTTTATTTTTATTCATATTTTTTTTCAGATTTAATTCAATTACCTCGCATTAATAAATTTAAAGCATGCAGACATATTGAACACCTAGTAGGTCTGTTTTACATCTGTGACGTCATTACTTCCATGATTGCTGATAATACACATTGCTTTGTCGCCATGACGGAAACTTCTTTGTTGTGTTCTGTCTGGTTACGGTGCTTAGTTCTCTCAGGGCTGTAGACTTTAGAGGTTACTTCGTTGATATTTTTTGTGTGTTTACGTTGTTATTAGTTTTCTATTCCAACTTCCTGCTAGTATATTATTGTTAGTGCGTCTCTTAACTTTGTTTAATTTTCTTGATAATATATCTTTGCCAAAGAATTCGAGAAACAGTGCGCTTGTCAATTAATGACCATTGTATTTTCAAGGTTTTGTATTATATTTTTACCTCATCAAGCAATGATCGCTCACTAGAGAGAGGATATGGACCAATATTCATATAATAATTCCAAGGGCAAGTGCATGGATGTCAGTCGTCCTAGCCCAAAAGGTCTTTCAACTGATAAAAAATGCACTCAAGAACCAGGCTATGGGCGAATAATGGCTAAACCAGCTCCAGAAGCAAGTGTTTCTGAAAAAATGTGTAATAATGGACTAATGGCTTCTTGTGGATTCAATGATAGGCTTTCTGGAAGTCCTAATAATCACTTGTCATCCAGAGTGTCTAATGAATCATTCAGCTCTGATTCACAAGGGAAGTTGTCACATTGCTCTGATTATAGGGTTTATGATAGAAATATGAAATTTTCCAATCCTAGAGCTGAAGGATTAAGTGGCTCCCTAGCTTCTATGTCATTAGCTGAAAAGCAAGATCCTAGTAAATATATAAATTATATAAATGGCTCTCCCCAGCAAACTATTGACCATAATAAATATTACAGTGCTTATTTAACGAAGAATGGTCCCAATAGTCCCACCCATAGTCATAGTGGCTCTAGCCGAGATTCAAATAGTCCACGGACGAGCATGGCCCAACCTTCACCCATATATGATAATACAAAGAGTCCACTTTATGAAAATTTGGATTATTATACAGGTCGTGCAATGCCCCAAACTCCAGCATATTTTCATCAACACCATTCAAGTGCCCATTCTAGTGTTAGTTCTCAAGATTCTAAGCAGTCAAGCCCAAGAACAAGCTATGTTGATGGAAGTTATGAAAACACATTTCGAAAAGCTCAACCTCAAGTCCCAGTCGGGATGAAGTACTCTGTCACCAAAGAATACCCTCCATATGAAGCCCCTCCTGTCTATGAGAATGTAGAAGATCTGAAACAACAGCGTTTAGCTAATGTTGAACAACGAGCTGTTGAAGAGAGAAGGTCAGTTCCCCAATATCCAGTTTATGGTGAGCAGAGGCAAATAGCTGTTGCCCTTACAACTCCTACTTCTTCATACCTCCCACCTCCATATCCTATTGGCCAGTCTTCTAGAGTGGAAACCAAACCAGCTCAAACTGCAAGACCTGGCAGTGTCACAATTGGTCAAACTTCTCTTGCCACAAGCTATCAGAGATCTCCCCCAGCTCCGCGAGAACCTTCGCCAACTCCATCTTGCAGTGGAAGTGTAAAGACAACAGTTCAGGGCTCTGGAAAAAATTTACTTCCCTACAATGTTACTCCTCCAAGACCTATGGTAAGATTTAATTTTTAAATAAATAAATTATTCTAAATTCAGAAGAAAAAAATCATATTCTTGCTTAATTAAATATATTCTTGTAATAGTAATTATTCAGAGATTTATTTCATTTCATATTCTGTTCAATGATAAGCTATCTTTGAGATTTAAGAAAATAATTGCTGATTACCAGAAAATAGTATCTTACTGCTTCATATTATTACCAAAGTTGAAATAATGAGGAAAAGTATCCAAGAGACTCTAAACCTATGAAACCTTATGTCACAATGGCATAGTTAAGTTCTTACTTTAGTTTTGTTTTATTACTATGACTTAGTAAGATACATGGATGTTAGATCTATTTAATTAATTAATTAAATTAATTTAATTTAGTTTTATATTTCATTTTAATAACTCCCTTACATTCTTCTCATGAAACTTATATTGATTTACTTCATTTATAGACTACAGTTCAATTGTCAGCTTAGCAGTGTGTGGCATTAAAAATGCTATCCTTCCCTGGGTGTGTACAATTTTTTGAATTTATGAAGATTTTGAAAGTAGATTACTACAATGTGATTTAAATGTGAGTTGATCACATTTATTCAAAATCTTAATATTTTCCCAATGTTTAAAGAGGGAAACTTGCATTACAATGGGACATGTCATGAAAAGGGATGCAAAAACTTGTGCACAGGTTTATTCTTTGCCTATCAATATTAGCCCCATTGACATGGTTATTAATCTAAACTGAACACTTCAAAAATACTGATAAAGCTGTTTCTCTTCACTTAAATTAAACATGACCATTTTCATGTAACACAAAAAAATAAAAAAATAAAATTAGTTGTGCGAGTATTTATAATTATTTTATATTAGTTATATTCAACCCAAGTGAATTTAAAAGTTTTGGTCTTATGTATGTTAATATTTGAAAGAGTATAGAAGAGCATACTATACAACAAACCAGAAATCAATCCTTCTAATAATTTACTCATTCATTTTTAATTTAATTAGTGAGTGTTAATAAATTGATATTTATATCATTAATAAATTGTTGGAAACGTTTTTTTTTTTTTTTTGTTTTTTTATCAGTGACTTGAATTTGGTTTGCAATTCTTACTTATCTTTTGATAAGCATAAGCAAAATTATAAAAAATTGGTTCTATAATATAAAAGTTGTTTATTAAAACAAATTATTTGCCATGTACCACCTTATTTTTGGTAACTTTGACTGGAAAATTAGAATCCTTTTTCTAACATGTTTTTTTTTTTTATTATAAAGAAGAACAGATTTTTTTTTTTTTTTTTTGTTTTTGTCCTAAACCTCCTTTATATTTTATTTACTTTTGACATTTTGAACCTCTATTTAATTTTCAATGATTCATAATTTTGAAATTGTTCTATTTATAAGTATTTCATGGTACAACTTTTCAAATTACAGGTTCACAAAAATTATATCTGTCATATAAAACACATGACAATCTATACAGTTAGTTTGTTAACTCTCCTCATAATGTAACTCGTTGTAATGTTTTATATTGTGCTTTTATTAAGTCAAACAAAGCCTTAATTATGAAGGTTAATCTATTACAATGTCTAAAATGACATTTTATTTAACATATAAATATGAGTAAAATTGTTCTTTTACCATGATGCCTTTCTCTCTTGAATAAATCCTAATGTTCCGGTGCCGAAACTGCTATTCATTTCATGATGTCCGTATGATATAACTTTGCTTTTCTACTAAATTTTTTTTTTTTTTTTCTTTTTTTAGATCTACCTTTCCTACCCTCAACTATTTTCATTAAACCAAAAGCCAGATTTTCATTATATCTTATAGGGATGTAATCAGCCAAGGGTAGGTTATAGGTACTAGATACACAAAGTTTTTCCTTCTCCTTCTCCTTTTCTCTTTGAAGATGAAGGCTTATCAAGACATAAAATGAAAAGAAATATATATATATATANCCACTCGCTCACACACACACACGTGCGTGCGGAATCGAAAACATTTATACCTATATGTATATATGTGATATATATATATTATACATTGTAAAAACACAATTCATTTAATTAAAGAAACACCCGAGTATTTATGTTTTTGTCTTAATAAATTTTAGAAAGCCTCATAAAGTTAATTTAATTGGTAAAATCGGAGACAGTGTTATTAAAAAAGCTTTTTCAAGAACTATCTCAATTCTTTAGGAATTCCCATGAAAAGAAAAAAAAATTGTATACAGGAGTAGTCTAAACTAAGATAAAACAAGTCTAAACCATGTTTTATAAAAGAATTACAACAGTTAAAAATTCGCTTTATTTTATAGAAAATACAATATTATTTAATTTATAAATGAACTATCATTTTATAAAATTTTTATAATTACAATATTTCAATATAAAAAATAATAAATACCTTATTGTATTCAAAATGGGCATTATTGTACAGTAATATATCAATATTGAACATATTTAAAATTTTTAATAAAATGATAATTTTGCTTCATTTTTCTTTCTTTTTTTTTTTAAACTCTATTGGAGGACACACTGTTTATTGTTCGATAACTTTTTAAATAGTTTCACAGCTTGCATACCATATGATATTCTTATTTTCTCCAGCTAAGTAAAGGGGAGATTAAGACCATTTGGTCCAGAAGTAATTCCTTTCTTAGTGGCTTTTATAAAGAGGTGACCTGTTTATATGTACTCATTTGGGAATGAAAGTAGTTTATATACCTGAGGTAGGTGACGGTGTTCCCAGTTTCCTACTACAGCAATATCCTGAAAACATTTCTTATGTAGCTTGAAAACTGATGAAGCATGTCGACTTAATCTCCAAAGCAGAATCCCATAGGTCCAAGATTTTTAAAGAGACAAATAATACTCAACAGGCACCTGCAGAGTTTTATAATGTGTGTCTCAAGAGACAATTCAAAATTCAGAGTTATTTCATAAAACTTAGTGTACTGATTGGTCGAAGTATTCTGGCATGCAATTAAACATAGTTAAGAACAGGCAAGGATGTAAAGCAGAACCCTTTGACACGCTTTTGTTGACAAGTAGCTTTTCAGACTGTTTTCTTTTGATAACCATTATTTTAACTTGTGCCTGAGATAACCTTAAATTATATTTATAGCTGCACCACTTTGCTATCTTATAAGTTCTTTTAAGTTAGATTCAATCGATCATTCTTTACCATCTCCATAACCTTAAATAGTATTATAAATACCAGGGATATTGGTTTATTGTTTTATAACATAAATTATGATCCCTTTTCTTGTATTTAAGTATAATAGGCTGATCAGAAATCTCAATTTTTTAAAATATTTAAAAATGTATTAGGTAAGTAGTACTGGAGTAGTATAGCTAATGATTTCTTTATCAATATATTTGATAATATGAATATCTTATAATCTTGAATTTTTCATTCTGTTAATAATGACTTTCAAAGTAATGACTGGTGAAAGTGAAACTGAATTCAGAACAGCAAAAATATTCACATCAAGGCTACTTTCAATAATCAGGAAAAGAATGCCTACTGAAAAATTAATGTAGTTTTGATTTTATTCATCTGGTGAAAATGTGGAATTTTTTTATTTTAAATTCACTCTTACAGAATATCTGCCCTTGATTTTTCAAGCAGTTTTACCTTTTATCAATTAATTTGCTTAGTTTCGTCTCTATTTCATCAGGCTTTACCTTTCTGATCTAAGCTTTGTATTATCTCTTAAATATTTATACTCATCAAGTACTGCCAAATTGTACAATAAATTGCTTTATGTCTGTATAATTTCCTGGTTTTTATATCCTATCAACTTAAATATTGTCTCCATTGTCAAACCATCATTGTTATTTTTCAGTCATATATTTGTGTGTGTGTGTATATATATATAAAGCTGAAAAATAAAATATGTATGTGTGTTATTGTATGACTTAACACATACTATTCATACTCTTATAAAAAATATGTTTATTGTAAAATTAAAATCTCTGCACTTTTCAGGGTCCAACAGAAGCAGAACGTAAAATTGAAGAGTTGACGCGTCAGTTAGAGGAACAAATGGAAAAGCAGGAAGAGGAAGGAGAATATTTTGGTAAGAGGTTCTACCTTTTTTTTTCCTAAGTATTTTTAATGTGTTTTATCTAAATTTCCACAGCAAAATATTGAGTAAGAAAAAAAAAAAAGATTACCATTTGGCATTAAAACTTTAGCAAATGTATCAAATTTGTCTAAGGATGCACAATTCATTTTTTTCAACGAAAAATAAACTATGTTTCAGGACTTCCATTTTAATTTTTTAAAACCAAGTGATTTTTACTTTTGGACTTCATTAATTAATATATTTTGTTTCCACTTAGACAAATGAGATTCTCAAGAGGATCTTTGGACCACTTTAGTTGGAGCTTTCATGGAGATTAACAACTTTCTATTGTAAATGTTTTCATAAAAAAAATTAAAATCTATTTTCATTAATGTTTTCTCTAGCAGTATTTATATTTTATTTATTGAACCGTAATTGTTTGTTGCTTGCTTGCTCTTTAAATCAGAATGTATGAGATTAAAAACTAAATACTTTCAAAGAATGCTGTATGTATGTTGTCTTTTTGTCTTTGGTCTCATCATTGGATGTTATACAATTAGTGGTAAACTTACAATGTGAAATTCTAATTAGTTATATAATATGAAAATTAACTGATTAAGTTATTTAATAATTTAATCAGTTAATAACTATTTAATAATAACTAATAATTTACAGAACCTGTAAAAGGTACAATAAAAGAAAATTATTTTCAGTTAGAATTATATAAAAGGATCTTTGTAAAAATATTTTCTGATTGAAACTTCTGATGGTCAGGATTTTATTAATTTTATGCAGGCATTCTAGAAATATTCTCGTCCATTCTAAACAGCTCTCATTGTGAAAATAAATAAAAACATGTTTGTGGCAATAATTATTTATTTTATATTTAGGGGGGCCACTTTGTTGAAAATCTTTTTTT
>KZ807601.1:46085-75171 GCA_000696205.2 Oncopeltus fasciatus | reverse complement strand
AGTGGTAAAAGAAAGAAAAAATATAATGAAATAAAAATAAAATTAACAATATAATAATATCATGATTTTCATTGTTTCTATTAAGCAGTAATGTTTGTGCATATTTATCCAGTTTAATTTCGTATTTTCAATATCTCGTTTTTTATAAGAATTTGTTTGATTTTGATTTTTTAATGATTGATTGTCAAACTTTATGATGAAGGATTGGCCCAGGATTTTGTCTTGCGATTTGAATAAATAAAACTAATTTGTAAACTAAAAAGTTTTTATTATTGCCAACGTTTTAGTCTAAATTTCATGCCTTCTTCAAGGCAATGAAAGTGATAAGGAGAAAAAGTCTCTTATTTAAGGATAACTAAATCATGACAGATTTAGTTAGTCAGCCATGATTTACTTATCCTAAAGTAGGAGACTCTCTCCCTCTATCACCCCCATTGCTCTGAAGAAGGCCTGAAATTTAGGCCGAAATGTTGGCAATAATAAAACTTTTTTTTTACTAATTACTTTTTAGTTATTCAAATCCCAAGAACGATTCCCAAGCCAATCCTTCTTCAAATAATTTTCTTTATTATTATTGTATTTAGTTCTTCCTGCTTTCAGGTATCTGCCATACATGTGGTGATAAAGTGACAGGTGCTGGTCAAGCCTGCCAGGCCATGGGCAATCTCTACCACACCAACTGCTTTATTTGCTGTTCCTGTGGACGGGCTCTGCGTGGAAAAGCTTTCTACAATGTCCATGGCAGAGTCTATTGTGAGGAAGACTACCTAGTATGTTCTTCAGCTAAATTTATTGTTCAGTGGTTTGCCACCAGTTTATATTTTCTTAAATATTTACTACTTACTCTTAATTATTTTATTAAGAAATGTTACACACCATTTATTTGATGTATTTAATTAATTTTTGGAAAAAGAAACAAATAGACTATCTAATATTCTGAATAGAATTCCAATATATTATTTTAATTTATGGAAAATTATGTATTAGTATGTATTATATAATATGAAGCATGTATTTATTTATAGAATACCCAACATATTAATTGTTTGTAGCATACCAGGTATATTTATTTTATTTTATTATTTAATGAAAAGAAAATGAAAAGGGAAAACTGTCTACAGGTAGCCACCTTATTCCAAAAAAATCCATGACTGGGCAAGTTTTTGTCACTTGGGGAAATAACCTTCATCTGCAAAAACCTCAGTGGAGTTCACTTCAACCTAAACTAGTGGCCTAAAGAACTACAGAAAAGTAGTCAAATTCATACAAAATAAAAAATATAATTTTTAATTATCAGTTTAAACAAGAAAAGTCCTACCTTGCAGTGATTCGCAATCTACATCACTCCACCCCAAGCTCATCAAGGAAGAACTAAAAAACTTAGGTTTCAAGTTATAGATGTTTGTTCTGAATTTTAACATTCCACCAAAATACCACTTTTCATATTTTTCATTAACTTAAAACTATCAACCAAAAATAGTGATAAGTTCTTGAATATTCCTTTTTTTATACCACAATTAAAGTAAAAGGGCTCCAATAAAAGGAAGACCACAGTGTATGAGATGTCTAGGGCTTTGAGCACGCATACAAATTTTGTCAGATGAATTAATATGTATGAAGTGCACTGGCCATCACTTAACTAGACAAAACTTGGGATTATGCAAAATGTCACCACCCTCTCCCCGCCAATCGTAGTGGTTGTTTGGTCTACAAAAACTATTGACATAGTACGAAGATCCAGGTCTTCAAGTGGTCGGTACTAGACTCAGTCCACCCAGCCAAAATTAGAGCCATTTTAGCAAACCCAACCCTTGACAATTTCCAATTAGCAGGACTCAAAAGGATACAACCCAACCCAAAGAGCTAGACACCTTGAAACAGACCACACACGGGCCCTTCCTGAAACAGACCACACACAGAAAAACTAAGACCAAACATAACCCAATGAAAGAAGGACACTTCCAGCTTGCCTGAAATCCATTCCCTCCTATTCATCTACTCTGGATGGAAATCTACTCTGGATGGAATCTACTCCATTCCTAAAACTTCCTACCTCCTAGTCATGACTTTTCTATCTCGAAATCTTCTCACTATTTTTCTCCAGAATTCAGGCAGAGTCTTGATTCCCAGGAACAAACTTAGATTACTACTTCATGAGAAAAACATTGATTTAGCTCTTCTTACTGAAATCTACTTAACAGACACTAAGCCCACAATGAAATTATATGAGGCTAACTGGAGAAATTACTCGGATGGGCTCACAAGGGCTCTGTAATTCTCATTCGATCAGCTATCTCCCATTGGGTTAATCCAAATCCTATAGCTCTCTCTGGAGTGTGCCTTCTTCACTCTCAATTCCTTATCCTAACTACCCTTGCTAATTTTATCCGTATAATGTCTTCCAAATAAGGCCCTATCCTCTGGTACCCTAATGTAATTTCTTTCCTCCTTTTGTCCAAGATTTATCTGAGAAAGGGACTAAAATACTAAACATCAAATGTTTGGCTGCTGAAGGGGCAGCTCTCATGGAACTAAGAGTGGATTGTCCTCTTGAATTCTGCTGTTTTCTAGTCATCTTCCCTCCAAGCCAACCTACTGGCCTACCTCTCATTCCAAATTCTCAGATATGGTTGACTACTTCATTACAGCTGGACTGAACCACATTCCTACCCATGTAACCAAACTTCTTGACCTCTCCTCACAGCTTAGTCTTGTCCTAATATTTAATACTAACCTGAAGTAATATATTTCCGACCCAATATCCCATCTTATCTTTGGCTCAATCAATTAGCAATCCTTTCACCTGAAACTGGCCTGAATACACCACTCAAAACACCAAAAGACATATGCAGTGGAGTAAAAAAAAACTAACAGATATTCAAATAGCTATCTATACATCCATAACACAATTAAATATGAAACAACTCCGAACAAACCACTCACTCATAGAGTATATCCTACGCTTTTATTCTGAAAAGATCTGAGATAAGAGAACCTGGTAGCATTCTAAATACCCTTCTAGGGGCTTTACCAATTAACTAGGCAATTTTTAAGTGAACTAACTATAAGTATACAATAATATAAAATTGGCTGATTATACTAATGGACTATCTCCTCATGAAAAATCACTTTACATGGCTACTAAATGAATTTTAAATCATCCTACTCCACTCCACCATAAAAAATCTAAACTTTCTTTTTCAAAGGCAATGCTAAATGAGCTCTAGCCCCTTCAGGAGAGAGTAATACTCAAACTGCTTGCTTGCCCCATGACATGTGAGGGTCAAGGAACTGAGAGCATTGTGGGAAAAATGTCCTATATTTAAAATTTTATTATCTAAACTTATTAAATTTAAACAAAAGAAAGGTAAATATTCATGATTAGTGTCCAAATAGAGAATTTTTGATCGTGGAGATTATTAGTTGAGAATTTGTTGGGGTTCGGTCTAGGTTGATCCAAAAAAAGTACAATTTAAAAATACGTATGTTTTATTATCAGCCAATTTTTGGGCTTACATTGTAAGCCATCTTCAGAGATCTTCATTGAAATACAATGCCTTAAGAAAACATGATGAAAACAAAAACTAAATTATTTACATTATTATTACTTATTTGACTAAACTAAAAGTAATGTGATTTGAAATGATTAGGAAAAGAATAACAAAATGTGTAGAAAGTTCAATAAAAAAATATTGCATCCAAAGAAGACTTGGATGCTTTGGCATTTTCTTCTCCCCCACGAACATTGTCATTACTTGTTTTGGAACAAGTTTTTTCATTATCCTCCTCCTCTGTGTTTTCGTCAAAGAAACAGGAGTGATGCCAGACTGTTTCTTTTATAATAAGTAAGTAATCTTACAAATAGAGTTCATTTTGACACTAAAATAGCTTTATGCAAAATTTCATTAGCAAATTTTCATTAATATAATTAGTGTATGTTAGATGAGTGCTCTTTATTGTTTGCCAATATTTTACAACTTTTTTTTTCAATCTGTGTAAACCAAATCTAAGTAAAAAATAAACATAAAATAAAGAATGATAAATTAAAATATGAACAATGTCAATCTGTAGTCATTTTACATCCAGCAGTTTTTTCATAAAATTGCAAGTGCCCACACCGGTCCATTCATGCACAGAACTCTTCTTCTCTCTTAGATGAGGAGGACTTAATTAGAAAGATGCCTCACCCATTGAAATCTGCATTAGACTGATAGGGACGCTGCTAACAATGGGTTAGTCAAAGGGTTATTATTGTTTGATGATTATTGATATTTTTAGCAGGTATTCAAAATTTTTCTTGCTAAATTTATATTTTTTTCTTGGGATATGCAACTTAATTATTAAAAAGCAAGATAGATTGCTTTAGAATATTTTTATTGTAACAATGTGTTGTTTTAAGTTTATCTATATTTCTCTAAAAATGGATACTCTCTGAAGAAAACATTAGCTTGTAGACTCTTATTTCTCTTGTTTAGTTTTGGCTGACTGGTTTTTACAAGAATGAACTATGTATATATCGGCGATGCAATCAAAGACTCTGCTTCCTCTTGCTTAAGTGGTTTTGTTAAAATTAAGGTTTCTGGTTCAAACTGAAAGAAACTTGAAATCATGATGTATTTTTTATCAATTAAGTAATATAAATTTATCACTCTCTTTTGGATTTGAATTAGACTTTCTTTTTCATTTCCTGTAGTTTTGTTTTTGTTTTCTGTTAGATTTAAAACTATTTAGGGAAAATAAAAAGTCTTGCTGCAGGTATCAGTTTTTGCCAATATTTATGACTAAAAGAAAACTGAAATGGTCGTTTGAGATATACGAGAGATATACCATTGAGATATACTCAATGAGGAATTTGTGTCTATGTTGTTCAATTAGTGTTATTAAATAAAAATTTAGTAATTAAACTTCTACCTAAACTTTTAACTTCATTTATTTATTAGCTTTCTTTCACTGTTACTTTTGATATCTATCTTGAGTAGGTTTTGTTTTGCTCATGAATTATTTGCTTCAAATGATCTATAATAGGAAGCAATAAGGAAAACCAATTCTTTGTACTGTGATCATATTCTTCGCTCAAGAACTTATTGAATCATTATTTCTGAGTTTTCAATATTCCAATTAGTACTTATTTTCTAAGGCTTTGCATGCTCCTGGGAAATTTACTGAAATGTTGGAGGAAACAATTAGTTTTATGCTTGTTTAATTAAGAAAATCTGGGACAATTATTATAATCCATTTCATGTTTATGATTATTCAGTTTTATTTGGTTCTAAATTATTATTTATGTTTCAGTATTCAGGGTTCCAACAGACAGCAGAAAAATGTGCTATTTGTGGACACCTTATTATGGAAATGGTAGGTGCAGTTTGAAAGTTGAATAAAATAAGTTGTAATGAAAGAGAATGGTTTGATAGTTTATGTAAAAATGGAAAAATGATTGGATACTTACACGATATTGAAAATTAAGGCTTAATTTTATCAATAATTTTTAAAAGTGAAATAAAGGCCATTAGATAACATTAATCCTATGTACAATACCTGAAGTACGATTTTATTTTCTCAAAAACTGTTTTAAAAATTATTTATTGATCTTCAGAGCTCATTAGGTCATGAAAACCTAAGTGAGAATTCTAAACACGACCATAAGTTATATGGGGTAAGTTTTTTAACGAATAGGGAGAATTTTGGTGTCCTCTTTTTTTTTTTGGAAATTTTTCTGTTTGACAAAAATAAACAATGGAACTTGTTTGAATAAACACACAAGTTAAACTTTATATGATTTTGGAAGGAAAAGAAAGTGTAGAAAAAAATAGATACATGAAAAATATTTTCATATTTTCTGTTATGTCTTTTTTTTTTGTCACAATTTATATTAATAAATATACATACTTAATTTATGTTCACGTAGGCTTCGTCGGTCGTCAGATGTAATTACCATTTCATCTTCCGGGTTTGATTTGACTCGGTCCAACCCGGAAGATGAAATGGTAATTACATACTTAATTTATGTATTTTATGATTTACTGTTAGATTATAAATAAAATAGGTTTTGTTTATACTTGTATTTATGGCATGAAACAGACAACTCTTCATAGCACAACAAAGTTTTATTCTAGATAAATCATAAAATTTTAATTTAAAATATTATTTGCGCTTTAAAGAGTATAATTCTATATTGTTTCAGATTTTACAAGCCATGGGGAAATCATATCACCCAGGATGCTTCCGTTGCTGTATGTGCAATGAGTGTCTTGATGGAGTGCCATTTACTGTAGATGTTGATAATAAAATTTATTGTGTCAATGACTATCACAGGTGATTATTTTTATTTTTTTAGGGAGTAAATTATTAATATAACTATTAATTCAATAAAAACTGAAATCTGGAGCAAAGAGATGTATGGTAGATTATTCATGCATGCTGTATGGTGCTGGTGGCTGGGACCGTAATCAAGTTGAGCTGCATGTAAGAAAATTAGAGGTTGCAGTGGGCTTTAGAAATATTACAATTAAGAGGATTCAAGGATAGATTTATGCAATCAGCTTCACTAAATTTTCTGATTTGCAGAATAATATTAGCATTAATTTTAGCTTAACTAAAATGTTATTCATAGACAAGACCAGTATATCCCTGAATATTCTCTATTAGCAATTTTCTTAGTACAATTAAACATATTGGAAAAATTATTGACAATTAAAAATTAATGTTTTATTGTTGTTGTTTACTATTGTGTACAATACATAGTTGAGATTTTAAAAATCTGAATAAGTTGTAGGGGTTTATGATAGCTACAACTTGTTTACGGTCGTTTTATCTTTATATTTGTTTGCTATAATTTTTCAATTTTCTACAGCTTTAGATATTCTATATAATACAATTTTTTATTTTCTTATTAATGATATGTACCTATTATGTTTTAAATGGCCCGTTTCTTTATTTTGGTATTCTTAAGTATTTATCCTCATGGGATATCAAATTGAACATGTTGAATTATTAGCTAAAATGATTGACCAATTATTCACATTTAAAGTAGTTGTTGTCTTTTAATCATGAGTTTTTTGCTGAAGTTATGATTATTTATAATTTCAAGCTGTAAAGCTATGTGTATAGGGCAAAACAAACAAAATATGGGGCATTTGTTTAAACAATTATTTGCATTTAAAGGGCTCTTATTGCTTCATGGAGAGTAAATTTATTTTTAAATGGTGTAAAATAAGTCATTAATAATCATTTATCTATTAATTACCAATAATCATAATCATAAATGTAATTTATAAATGTAAATATACCAATTCAAAATAATTTAATAAATTAAAAATAAACAAATGATTGCCAAAAATCCTTCATGCTTTGATAACACTTAGAAACAGTCAGACCAATGTTTTCAGGTGTCATCAAAGCATGAAGAATTTTTTACAATCATTTGTTTATTTTTAATTTATTAAATTACTTTGAATTGGAATATTTCTGTAAATAACGTTTATGATAATGTATTTTACACCATTTAAGAGTAAATTTACTTTTCATGAAGCAATAATAAGAGCTCTCTAAATACAAATAATTGTTTTAACAAATGCCCCATATTTTTTTTTTTTTTGCCCTATATAGCTTTACAGCCAGAAAATTTTGTTAAAATTAGGAGAGTTTCAAGTTCTTTCGGTGTATTATTTATAGCAGAAGAAATGTGAAAATTTACAGTCATTGGAAATTGCTAGTGTAACTAAATATCCTTCTTGCTGGAGCAATTTAAATTAGCCAGATTTTATATGTTTAATTATGCGAGCTTAGATAAGAATAAATGATTTTAACTTTATAGTCAAAATGTGATATTAAAGGAAAATTGAAATTATCTAAGGTTGACTCAAATCTGACTAGGAGTAGAAATTCCTTTCATGTGTGTGTAATAGGCATATATTTAAAAGATAAGGTTTGCAAATGATACCTGTATTTATGCGCATAATATTAAATGGTGTAAAAAGTACTACAAGCCCCCACTATGGTTTCTTAAGTATCAATCTAGTTATAAGGCTTTGAATTTCATTATTTTAATTAATTTTTTTTATGGTGATTTTATAAGGTTTTTTAGAAAGGCTTTCTTTCCCATCAAAATATTCCTTCATAAATAGTATTTTTCTGGCAAAATACCAAATAATTATTTAAGAGGCTCTTCATGGAGACTATGTGAAAAGTACTTATACTATATTTTGACAAATAAAATGGATTACTCGATTCAAAATAATTAAATTTATGGGTATTGGGATTCTTGAAACAGGATTTCTGGAATTACATGCTTTTTTTTTCATTTGAGGATTTTTATTTGATGTTTAATAAATGCCTAGTGGGAGGCATTCTATCTGCAAATGCATAAATAAATTATAATTATTATAATTTATTTTCTATTTAATTTCAACCTTCTTCCTATACCTATTAAGAGCTGATTTACAATTACATTTTTTTGGATAGCATATTATTAAATGTTAATGTAAAATGTAAATTATAAAATTTTAATATAAATTGTATCCTAATACTAAAAATAATTTAAATATTCTCAACTGGAAATGTTTTCTGAGCAAAAAGTAAATAAATGACAATAAACATTCCCTTTGGTTTAGAAGCCTCAGTTTCATTAACAAAGTTTCCAACTTTGAATGATATCTTCATAGATATCTTCTCTAATTTCTTGGCATTTTTCATGTCTTGATCGATTGCTATACATAACTCTCCATACTTGATTATTCAATATTGCGCTAAAAATGTTTCCAATTTTTTTTATCATGTTGATCTTGAATCATTGGTGAGTATACATAGTTTTCTTTTTCTGGGCCCCAAAAGAAGAGCTACAGGAGTGTATTTTCATATGATCTAGTAGGAAACAGAACCTCTACTTCCAATGAATCTCTCATTTAACTTATTGGTTATCATTCCTTTGTTTGTTAAGAGTATTTAGCTGGCCAGCCATAGTTCTAGAGACACATGGCTTGTGTTATATGCAATGGAAAGTTATATGTTTGATGAGATAAGATCCTGTTTAAATGATATGTGGAGGTCTCCAGTCTTCAAAAAAAAAAAAATAAGCCCAAATCATTTTACCACCAATAATCTTTCAGCAGTCCTTTATGAACCATCAGTGCTAAAGATTCACTTACCTCATCTAGGGGGTGTAGTCATTGATTCATGTAGGACTACTTCTTATCACTTTAAAATATCAAGGTGATTATAAAATATTTATACTAATCTCCAGAATTACACCCTCAGTGGTTTGAATAAGTTTGTGAGGCATATGTTGGGAGTGATAGTGAAACTTTCTGAGAATTGTTGCTCTTGAGGCAGATAGATGACATGCCTTTCTCTCTTCCTTCTGGAATTCCCTCTTATTATTTAAGATAATATCCTAATTTCTGAGCCTCTAACTTTTTTATAACTTCATTAAAGAAATTAAAAGAAATACCTATTTCAAGTTTAAAAATTAAATTTAAAATTCTTTTGAAAGAATGGTACAGTTGATTAGTGGTCAGAACACTTTTTTTTTTTAATTTCCAATCCCTAAAACCAATTATAAAATCCTCTTAATTATAATCTTCCTTTATCTGAGCTTTAATGTGAAATTTAAATATTACATTAGGCTGGACACAAGAATAACTCTCATATATAGAGATATGATACCTGATAACATGTATTATAAGATTGTACCAGATAAGGCAAGTTCAATTTCACTTAATGAATAATAAAAGGCAAAAGATACAAATGAAAAGAAGAATGATTTCAGTTTAATTCTTATTGTTATTTCTTTCCTTGGATCTATATTTACCAAGCATCTACTGAGTAGGGCAGCAGACAATAAAAAGTGAGAAAATGATGAGAATGTACTGATACAATTGATGAAAAAAACATTTTCATCCCCCTCTTGTTTGAAAAAGAAAAAAAACCTACACCTCTCTCTTCAGATATAGTCACTCATGAAGAATTTCTTGAAAGCAATGAACAAGGAAGGTAGTGGTAAGCAAAAGTTCCATTAATTAAATAAAGGAAAGGTTAAAGAGGAAATTTTTGGAGCTACAATTCTGTGCTCTGCTTGAGGACTTGGTGAACCAAATTAAATTAAAAAAGAAAAACCTTTGTCTACATTTAAAACTATTTCCTGCGACAAAAGAGTCACAAATTATAGGCATTGAAAGGTCTTTAAAAATTCATTTTTTGACGTATTCCCCTTTAACTAAGAGCAGTTTCTGACAGGCAATATGAAAAATGTTAACCTTGTTACATCTTCTAGTGGGATCAAAATATACTAAAAAATTCATAAAGAGTGAAAACAATAAACAATGTTTTAAACTTGACCTTTACCTTGAACACAAACTAAAACCAGTGTTCTAATTTCAAATGATCAAACTAGATGTTGAAATGTTGATTTTCTTCATCGCAATATTATGTAAATGCTTAAACTTTTTCAAGCCAACATGTGTAAAAGGACCATTCCCCCTCCCCATCCTAATTTGGTTTTTCCTCAATGTTTATTGAGAATAAAGGCCCTCATTTGCAATTTTTACCGATTCATTGCCTGTGGGTAAATATTTTGAGTCTGAAGATTGAAACATTTATGCGCAGCAAATCCCTTTGATATAATTAAAATTATTTGTTAATTTTAATAAAATAATTTTCTCCTTAAACTATCTAGTGTTTTTGAAAATAAGGCATCTCATTAATAAATACGTCTATCACATCAGTGTGTTCTACATTAGTTTCATGTCCTTCATGTGTCTTTGTGCATGAAACTTAACTTATTAAACTAAAACAATAAACACTAATTTTATAGTTAATTAAACATAGTAATCTATACCTGGCATTCACGTAAAACTTCATCACTTGATTGTTGAAAAGAGAGTGAATCAAATAAACAGAAGCCATTTAAACCGGTCAGTTAAGGTGTTTTCTCTAACAATATGAGCTTAACTCTTTTTGGCTTTTTCTCATAAGTTAAATTTTAATACATTCCCACATCTTTAATAATCATTAATTAATTAATATCAGAATATAAGTTATAAACCATATAAAAATGTATTATGCAAATTTCAAAAATATTATATGTATGCTTATATGACTTTTAAATTAAACTATGTATGTAGAATTCTTGTAAAAGATTAATAGAAATTAGTGGCCATTAAGACTTCAGCTTACTTTTTTTTGTGAGTTAAAAAATTGATTTTAATATAGCTCCAACACACTCTCTTCCTCCTATAATTTAGTTACAAAATTCTACTTAAGTGTTGTATGTGCCTTGTAATAAGTGTTCTTAGTATCTTAGTAGTGTTTTATATATTAAACCAGTGGTCATTGATGTTTTATATTTTAATTTAAACAATTAATAAGTCAAATGAAGTTTTACCGACATTTAAAAAGAATATGCAGGTGGGGTCGACCTTTATTGTAGCATTAAGTCTCAAGATTGTATCAATTTTTAGCTTACAGTTAAATTATTTGTTGTTTATGTGATTGATGTCAACTCAGTTTATTTCAGTAAAAAGATTGTAAAATAAACCTGGTCAAAACTTTTTCCGAAAACTATTGGAATGGGATTTTTAAAAAATTGTATTTACTGTCCTTGGCACTAATTAATTCAAAATATTTTTTGTACTGATTTCTTAAAATTTCTTCTATTTCCAAAAAGTTTAGCTTTAATTAACTTCTAATAATATTGTTATATTTAATTATATATATGAAAATATATATGTGGTTGTAGTTTATGATTAAATTATTTAGTACTAGTGATTTTAATGATTATTAAAAGGTAGTTTCGGAAACTATGCTCAATTAAGATAATTGACTCAATTCATGGTCTTAGTTTAGTGGATCAAATAGATTAAGCAAAACATTATAAGTGTTAAAAGTTGTTTAATTTATTTATGTAAAATGATTCTTACATCTTATTTGCTTCTTCTCTCTCTTTCCCCCCCTCCCTCTCTGTAAATATAATATATATATACAATAAGAATTTGGTTATCATTTGGCTAAATTTTTTTAGGTAATGAAATAATTGAAGTCTCCTTCACACTTATAAGCTTTTATTCCAACTTAGGCTGAGCTGCTTTCAGAAGGCACAGCTACCATCTTTATGAAGCTGTTCCTGCCAAAAGTAGCTAAGCCTAAGTTGTAAGCTTAATAGTTTGAAGGAGGCATCAATTACCTCAAAATGTTATATTATTTTCTTTATTAAGACATTTTACAAAGTAATTTATTTTGGAGTAATACCCACCTCTATCTTCAGTATTTTATCATTTTCAATTTATTTCTTACTAAGTTTCGGGTTTTTTACACATTTTTAAAACAACGTTCCAAAAAATAAATGACAAATAAAAAATACTGATGATAGAACTGATTATTAATCCAATATAAAAAACCAATTATTTCATTACCTAATTGATGACCTTCACTCCCAAAAAAATATTGAAGATTTTTTTATTTTATAACTTAATTTAATTTTTTATGTATTACTAGCTGCTTTTTCATTACTTTGTACCTTTTTTTTTTTTTTTTTTTACCTGAAAATCTCTTGGATGATGGCTTATATACTTCTTTATTTTCATACTAACATTTCATAGTTGCCTAAACTAAAACAAATTTCTGAAGATGACTGATTGAATTTGTGATTTTCCTTGATATGTTGATGATGTTTGGTATGTTGTGATGAGTCGAACACTAACAGGGTGATGTGCTATGGTCTGTTTGCAGAGTATTTGCTCCCAAGTGCGCAGCCTGTGGTAAAGGAATCACACCAGTCGAGGTACTTATCCATTCTAATCTACTATAATTAACCAGTATTAAAGTCTAATTCTGCTTTTATACCCTACTAATATACTTATCATTAATTTGACAGATCAAGTACATACATATTTAAATGTATTTAGAATTAAATAAACTATTTATTAATTGGGGAATCGATAGAACACTTTGACTGTGGTAGGAAATTTTTAGTACCAAGTAGGAGTATGATATTTTTAGTGAATACTAAAAAACTTTTATTTGGAAATTGTTCCCAGTCTTTCCTCTATCCTATGGATTAGGTACATTTAATGATAGCTACTAAAATTGATGAATGTTCATGTCTGCCTCTACCCTAGGTACAACTGTTTATTTGTTTATTGTCACAATAAAGCTCTTTATGTGATGATGTATGACCAAAAGTCTGAGTTTCCTAGTCTGCAAATTCGGAGATTATTTTTTTATTTATTAAAATTTTGCGGGTATAATATTTTGTCTAATCTCTATGTAATGTACTTTTGTTTCATGATGTGAGAAAGTATTTTTTTTTCCTAATGTCATTGGGACAAAAAAGAGATCATTCATACTAAAGAATTGTTAAATGTTTATGATTTATCCTTTTGCAATGGTTAGTTAAACATTTTTTAACCTTCCATGCAACCATTTGCAGGGGGCATGGAGAAAGGGGATATCTACTGGTAGCCTCTCTATTCTAAGCACCTATGGCACTTGACAAGATTTATATTTTGGTAACAAGTTGTCCAGGGTGAGACTGGAACCCATGCCTGATTTAATAGTCCTGAGTGGATCCCGTCAGTTGAGCCAGTGCTCTAGATTTTTGAGGTTAAAATATGAGTTTAGTTGTTATTTAAAAAAATCAAAATGCTGGGATTAAAAGTTTTAAATAGAAAATTTATTAAATATTATTTAAACNGTTAGTAAAATAATAGTTTAAAATAATGATAATAAAATATGGTTTGTTTATCAGAAAAATAATATGATCCCACACAAGTGGGATTATTCTGAAATGTGTTTGATAAAAAACTTATATTATGTTTTAATGATTGCAAATTTTAATGGTATAGATCAATATATAGCATTAAAATAATTATTCAGAAATATGATACCAAATTCATTTTATACCTTGGTTGAAACCCTTAACATTTTTGTAGGTGGCCAACTAATATAAACCTTATATCAGTTTTTTATGAAATCACAATTTTATTTTCAACATAATTTTTTCTTCAAGTTTTGAAATAGTATATTTTTTTCTTTTTGAAATTAAAAATTGAACAGCTTGTTTTCTCATGGTTATATTTTTTTTAGAAGCTTTAAAATTCTTCAGAAAGCTTTATCAGAAAAATAGATCTCATAATTGAAACAAGCTGTATCAGGGAAGGACAAAAACAGCTAGTTTATAAAAGAGAATATTTTATCAGACAATATTTCTTTTGCTTCTGAAGCTCCAGTGAAGGAAAAATAATTTTAATCATTATTCATGCCCTAAATAGATTTCAAGGCAGTGGATTAACAGTCAGAGTGTTGAAACAGGCCCTCAAACCATAAATTACTGACCAAATTTATCTGGGTTTCAATACAATTTGAAATTATTATTTTTTTAGCCAAAGTTATCTTCTTTATTGCTCTACATTTAATTATCATGTTGAAATTAGTCTTTTGTTGTAATTTTTGGAATATTTTCATTACATTATTTTTTTACAAGGAAGAATAATATGAAGCATCATACTTTTTAAAGAATAAAGTTTAAAAACAGACTAATAACTAGGTATTACAAGCACTTGGAATTCATCACATTGAGTTCAAAAGTGTTAAATAATTGCAAGAATTATATTCAGAACTTCTCAACACAGAAGAATGTAAATATTTTTTACTACCTAAAAACAATAATATAAAGTGGATGCAAGTGTAGAAATATTTATTGGCAGGCATTTCTCTATTCATGTTTGTATGTGAAATTATTTTAATATATTCATTAGTAAAATTATTAATATTATTTATTATTTAATAATTAAAATATTATATATAACTCCAATGTATTGCTTGTACAAAAATTAGACAAAGTTGTAGTATTCTAATGATATTGTTTGAGAAAATGTCTTCTAAAACTGATAACCAAACCCAACTAATAAAATATTTTTATTTAAAAGAAAGATTAATGCTACCCGATTAATTCTTTCCTATTTTCAAACAAATTTTATGAAATAAATATAAGAGCTACTTAATTTTGCCTCATCTTCCAATCACTTAGCTGCTAGAATTAGGCTGATAGAATTTTTTTCTATCATATGTTTTTGATTTATTAAATATTTTTACAAATTCGGGGAGGGCTCACAATGATGACAGATTTTTAAAAATTTGTTTTATCTTCTTTTAGATTTTATCTACCAAACACCAAAAATTACATTCTCTTTGCATTTATATTCTGGTTTTAGCCAATAACTCATCCAATGGTTTACAAAAAGACTCTTATATTATGAATGTGATTTCATTATTTCAAAAATTACTTACACTAGAGAGAGAGAGAGAGAGAGCACCTTATTTTTACTAGCCTGTATTTTTGCCTTCTCTCATGTAAGATTGGTGAAGATCTATGCAAATTTTTCAAGTCATTTTATGGCACCAACCTGAATAGCTTGATTTCATTGCAGGGGAATAAATGTGGGGAATTGCCTGAATTGTTGAATAGGACTACAAAACATCTTTTTGTTGCAGGAAGCATACTATTTTGTTGGTGCAATTAAACCCAACACAGATTTGTTTTGTAATAAAAGTTATATTTTATAAGTATTGAGAATTACATGACATGGAAAGATCGAATTCAAATATTTACCATAATTTTGTTTACTTATGTAAGAGACCTGCTCTTGCGTGATTGGCTTTTTTCTTTAAGCAGATTTTTCATAGGGAAACCTAAGCTGTTCATGTTGGTTCCATAACATGGTCTATTTGAATAGAACTTCACTGATCTTATATAGGTAAAGCTAAAAAAAATGGTTTATCCAAAATTTATATATTTTCAGTTTTAGTGTTTCCAATTGAAAATAATGTTATCTATTTTGGTATTTAAGCTTCTTTTTGCTAACTGTTGGATGAGTTTGTTAATGCCTAAAATCAATAGAGGGGGAGAGAAGTAGTTTAGAAGGAGACCAAACTTAAAACTCTTAATATCTATTTTTAATATTGTATTTGTTGTGGTATTTAATCCCTCATTAATTTTGTACAATAAATGCAAGGAAATAGAATAAAAAATCTTACTAACTCAGCTGGGACTCAAACCTGGATCTCCTGCTTTCCTGGGTGGCATGTTAACGATTGATCAGTAACATGCCAGCCCGGAAAGCAGGAGATCCGGGTTCGAGTTCCGGCTGAGGTAGTAAGATATTTTTATTCTATTCCCTTGCATTTATTGTATCTTAATATCTATGTCTTCTATGTTATCAGCATTGCAAAAAAAAAAAAAAAAATCAAGAATGTAATTTTGAGCTTCGGGTAGACATTTCTTTTTAAAATATCAAAGCAAACAAGGTTTTTAGGTTTTCATTGCAAACCCTTGAAATAATTTATTTTTTGGTAGAAATTAAATAAAGGAAAAAGGGAGGTTTAGTGGGAGGCCAAAATTTATAATCTTATCTTTGTTACTATTTGAGTTACAAAAAATTTTATGAAATATAATAGGTTTAAAATTTAATTTTATGATTATTGTGTTCCATAATATTTTGAATTTGAACAAATAATATGTTTATCAAAATATATCAAAAAAGCTTGTTAAGGAAGAAATTCATTAGAAATACTAGAAAAAGTAATATTTAAAAAATATTAGAATCACATTGGTGTGTTAGTTTATTAGTTTTCCTGGAAAATAGGTATTGTTTACTTTGCCGGTATAGAAAAATTTTCAGTGCTTGATCAGTATGCAAACCTCCAAGATGAGGAATGTATAGATGAATATGAAGAAAGTCTTAATTACAAATCTTAAAAATTTTAACATGTCTACTGTATAATTTTATTTTAATTTTAATAAAGTAACAAATAATAAGAATGATGCTCTTGACAGAATGTTTTTCTCGATAAGGAACCTGGATTTACAGTTAGGAATTACAATAGTCCAAGTTTAAACTAATCTATTTTTAAGTCCAGCAATATTTTTTTGCTGATGGTATGATAAATAACATTATACAAAAGTTAGTAAAATAATAGTTATTTAAATAAAAACAATTTGTTTGTTTTCCCTGAAGATCTTTTATAGAAAAATAGTCATAACTTTAAAAAATTCCTATTTTAACAAAATATTATCTCATTGGTCACTCTTTTTTTCTTTTTTTTTTATCTAAGTCATTTAATGTCAGTAAAATCCCCATAAACTACTGTTTCAAACTTAATCATAATGTGAGCTGTAGTATTGGTCAGCATTATAATTATCATATTTCAAACTTTTTAAAAAAATAATAATAATTACAAACCATTTTATTTATAAGAAAATTTACAGTTTGTATTAATTTTGACACCTAGCTTAAAGTATTAATCAATTTTTTGCATTAAAACTTTTATATTTCTTATCTATATTGTTTTATTCATATTGGTAATGAATAATTTGTTTAAGTTAAAAAAGGTGTTTAAATATAATAATAAATCTTCAGATGTAGCCATTATTAATAAGTTAAGAATCACTAAAACACAACATTTAAAATAAATTACTTCTATGAAAAACATTAGAAAAATTATTTCATTATTAAGAAAAAGTAGTTTCTGTGCACTTCTTTATACCAAAACAAAAAAATAATAATCAAACTAATCTAAGTTTTGGCAACAGCACTCCATCATGAACTGGCAGGCAGTGCTATTCACATAGGCTACTTTTATACTTAACAAAAATAGTTTTTTTCTAGAAAGGAAAAGGCGATTTGCCTCTAGTTCTCTTATGTTATTTTTTTTTTAATACTTCTGATGCAACCACTAATGGTTACACTGGGTAGGCTTTTATTTCTTGATAAAGACAGCTCAAGACGGGACTCAAAGCTGTAGTGCCAAGCTTGGGAGACACAAACAGATGACTTTTTCAAAAAACCTCTATATTTTGCAAATAGTTCCAGAAGCTTAGAGCAAATATCAAAAACATTAACAAAGAATATTAACTTAAAACAATTGTGCTATATCTGAGTGTTTAAATTTAAAAATGTTAAGTAAAAAAACCAATTAATTTCATTTATTGAAAAATGCTGTTATTCTATTACATATGATATTCAGAATGAAAATTGTAAATTAAGCCAATTCCTCTGCTCAAAAAATGAATTATTTGTCATTTAATCAATACTCCTAATATTTAATTTTTTTAACAACACAAAGAAACAAATAAATTATGATATGATGAAATAATAATGGGAATAAACTTGTAAAATTGCTTATAAAAAAATAATGTGATTTGGCCAATCTGGGGGATATGTAAGTGTTGAAGCTGCCTTCTAGTACATTTTTAAACTTCTTTTTTTTTAATGCTTCAGAACATAATGATAGAAAATTAAATTTTTTGTATATTCTATATCATTTAGTTTTTTATATGGCTTATAATAACTAAGATATTGAAGATTAATGAAGGCCACCCTGTAAACTTTCCCTTCCTCTCAATTGATTTCAATAAAAAACAATACATTGTAACAATATGGCATAGCAAAGCCCAAGTATCTTATTTAGCTTCTATATTATAAAAGTGAGAACTGTCCAATTCTTGAATTCACATTCCTAAATATCTTCCTACTGTTTTTTTTTTTTTAATTTTATAGAATATAAATGTTTAAAAATTATATTTTGTTATTGTTGTGTAATATACTTTTGTTATGCTAATAATAAGAAAGTAATTAAGACAGATAGATTTTTTTATTCTGTTCCCTCTCATGAATTGTTTGAAAGTAATTAAGATTTCAAATGTTAGTCTCCTTTTAAATCTCCTTCATCTTCAAAAAATTTCAGTTCTTAATGAACTCAGCCATTTGTTTTGTGTTTGTAATATGTCTAATTTCATTTCATAAAAGGGTTTTATTTTTATTATCATTTTTTAGGCCAAGAGGTAGGATCAGTAAAAATAATGAAAAGAATTATAAAATATCATGAGAATAGCCTCTGTAGCTACATTCTGAATGTATTTGCTAAATACTATCTGGGCTTTGTAATTTTATTCTTAAGAAATGATTAAATCCATTAGAAAGAAAACATGTCACTATCTAGGAATTTATCAATCATCTTAATGCATCAGACAAACATTATTCTCTGGAGTTGTGACTGGACTGAGAAGCCATTAATTCTGATAAATTTTATCATTTTATCGCATTGGAATGGGCTAATGCTAGACTAGAAGCTAATGCTTTCTGGTAATGACTGGCTTAGGCACAAAATCCAAAATGGTAGATAGTATGACTTTAATTATTTTAGATTGGCAGCACAGTTTAGATTAAAAATGGAACTCCCTTCCCCTTCAGTTTCAGAAAGAATTTTGCTGAAAAAATGGGGGCCTGCAAAAATTTCTCAACAATTTTTTCTTCCTCCATCTTAATTTCCAGTAAATGGAGTAAAATGTAATTATATTATTATGATAGAGACTAAGACAAAAGTTTTAAATCTTTATTCCCATGAAGTATAAAGGGTTGCATATGGAGGAAATGGCTTTTGCTTTTGCAAATGGAAGACCAAATTAGAAATAATACTTGTCATACCTTATATTCTCCGTCTTCATTGGTTTCTGTACACCATCTCCCGTTGGCGAGCGCTTTCGGACATTGTCCGAAGAAGATGGACAATGTCCGAAAGCGCTCGCCAACGGGAGATGGTGTACAGAAACCAATGAAGACGGAGAATATAAGGTATGACAAGTATTATTTCTAATTTGGTCTTCCATTTGCAAAAGCAAAAGCCATTTCCTCCATATGCAACCCTTTATACTTCATGGGAATAAAGATTTAAAACTTTTGTCTTAGTCTCTATCATAATAATATAATTACATTTTACTCCATTTACTGGAAATTAAGATGGTGGAAGAAAAATTTGTTGAGAAATTTTTGCAGGCCCCCATTTTTTCAGCAAAATTCTTTCTGAAACTGAAGGGGAAGGGAGTTCCATTTTTAATCTAAACTGTGCTGCCAATCTAAAATAATTAAAGTCATACTATCTACCATTTTGGATTTTGTGCCTAAGCCAGTCATTACCAGAAAGCATTAGCTTCTAGTCTAGCATTAGCCCATTCCAATGCGATAAAATGATAAAATTTATCAGAATTAATGGCTTCTCAGTCCAGTCACAACTCCAGAGAATAATGTTTGTCTGATGCATTAAGATGATTGATAAATTCCTAGATAGTGACATGTTTTCTTTCTAATGGATTTAATCATTTCTTAAGAATAAAATTACAAAGCCCAGATAGTATTTAGCAAATACATTCAGAATGTAGCTACAGAGGCTATTCTCATGATATTTTATAATTCTTTTCATTATTTTTACTGATCCTACCTCTTGGCCTAAAAAATGATAATAAAAATAAAACCCTTTTATGAAATGAAATTAGACATATTACAAACACAAAACAAATGGCTGAGTTCATTAAGAACTGAAATTTTTTGAAGATGAAGGAGATTTAAAAGGAGACTAACATTTGAAATCTTAATTACTTTCAAACAATTCNATAATTTTAAGGAAAATAATATCCTTTTACTTTGATATTAATTTGTGTGTTTATTTGAGTGTGTGTTTGTTAATTAAGTGGATATTTTACAGAAACTTGTTTTATTTCAGGGCACTGAAGAGACCGTTAGAGTAGTCTCCATGGACAAGGACTTTCATGTGGACTGTTATATTTGTGAGGTAAAAGTAGATTCATTACAGTTACTTATTTATGTAAATCTTCTTGGTGTTGCTTATAGTTTCTCTATGTACATAAGCACTTATTTTATATTTAATTGTGAATGTAAACGTTTAATTAAAAATACTTTTACTTGTAATGTACTGCAGAATCCACGAATGCTTGAAAGTTGTGATTTGTATAGTGTTAAAAGCTGCCATATGTATCGAGCATATTGAATTTAATTTATACTTATGTTCCCTATCATTCTAAATGAACGTGGCACCAAATCCGTTTTCTGATTTTGAATCATCGGTTTGTTTGGGTTGTTTGCAAAACAGCATTTTTAAGTTATTTTTGAAAATTAGAGGACTAGTATTATTTTTATTGTGCTTTTTAAGGGATATACTGATAACAGGTTTGTTCATTGTCCAAAGTGGTTTTGATAGATATGAGTTTAAAAAAAGTTTGGGAAATACTATATTTAAATGGTGGAGTAAGTTGTATGCTCTTTGTTTGTAGCTAATTTTTTTTTTCTATTTTGATTTTGCCGATGTAAGTCAGGATTATAATCTTCATGCAAAGAGTGTGCTGGAGAAGATATAATATTGCAAGAGTAGTTACTGAGTAAAATGTCCCTTCTGTATCTTAGAGGTCTCACCACTTTCAGCGCATAGACCTAAGATAGGGCTCTGATGGTATGCGCAGGACACAATCCTCAGACCAGCATGATGAATTACGGGAGCTGTAAGTATTCTCAGAGTTCTCTTTTTCTGGCTTTGACCGCTTGAGCACACTCATCATTCCATTACGGAACTCCAACTCTCGTGTGGTTATTTCTAGTTTTAGGAACTGATTGTTTAATAATAAAATATTAGTTATTTTACTGTTAATATAGTTTATATATGGGTTAAATAGATCAATATATGTTAGATCAGCTAGTCTGCAGAATTGGTCCCAATCTGCTTCTTTAATTTTCCATCTCGGATTAGAGCATTGTACTGTTATCCTGTCAATGATGTTAATTATGATAAGAAAATGTTTGGAACCGAAGAGATCCTCGGTAGTCCGCCATTTTAAACAGTGGACAATAGATGAGCTACCCAGCGAGATATCAATATTAGTAAAATTACTATTATATCCTATATGAGTGGGGGAATTTTTGTTAAGTATGCTAAGATGAGAATTGTCAATAAAATTTTCAACTATTTTATCACTATGATCCATATGAGTAGAGAACCAGAGGGAATTATGGCTATTAAAATCTAGTAATCTAATCTAATCTAGTCTTCATGATAGGCAGGTGTGGTCAATTACTGTTTTAATTTTTTTTTTAATAGGTTGTTGTCTGCATGTGTTTTTCTCTTACATATTCATACTTTTGATATCACATTGCATTATGGCAATTCTATATTATAATACTGTAAATTATTATTGTATTTTCATGACATTGTATTTCTACAGCCCTGAAGATGGCTTACATTGTAAGCCAAAAAATTGGTAGATAATCTTTAAAAAATACACTTTTTTAAATTTGTATTTTTTTATATCTACCTTGACCGAACCCCAACTAAAACCATCTAATAATAATATCTATGTTCAAAAAACTCTCCACTTGTTCATACTATTTTATGAGTAGAAATACTGCTAGAATCTAGCAGAGCAAGTACTTTTTTTCCTTTGGGCTCTCTGTATAAGACAAAACTGTTTTTCAGCAACTGTTCGAAAAACTCCACTCCATTTGTTTTGAATCAAATTTTGGTAGTTTCCAACAGATATAAGCCCTGGCTTAAGCAGCCAATAGTTTCCAGTTATTTAAGCATAAAAAAATATAGTTATTTCAAATTAACATAGCAAATTTTGTTTGCTAAAGAAATGACATTATTTAGTAGTTTTCATGAAGAGAACCAAAACAATGAATATTTATTTTACATAACTTGTGAGAAAATTCAAGGAATTAATTTCATAATGCATAATATAATCTAAATCCAACCTTCTTTACTATATTCCATTCTAAAACATGTCTTTATTAGTCATTAAAAACATATTTGTATTTTATTTCTGACTTATGACTTATGATGTTTAGGAGTGTGGTATGCAGCTGACAGATGAACCAGACAAGAGATGCTATCCTCTCAATGGCCATCTAATGTGCCGAGCCTGCCATCTTCAACAACTTCAGCAGCCCAGCACCCCTATCCATTAACTAGACTCTTTTTTTCCTACTTATTCTTTTAATTTATTCACTATCCTCAATTATAAACTTGCAATTCGGGTTTACTGAAATTTCCTTTGACACCAAGCCTGTAGAGCATTTGCTTTAAGTGTAGAAAAATGTGGGAAAAAAATAATAAATTTTATATGATTTTTCAATTAAACATATAGGTTTATGGTTAAAATTTTAGTTTACGGCTTGCTAACGTTTATGACATTTCTTTTTAAAATAAGGACAAATAAATGGTTTACTTTTTTTTTTTTTCTTTTTTTTTAGTTAACAAAAAATAAGAACTGCAGTAAGTCATCTATTTCTTATTATTAAAACCTTTTGTGATTATAATTTTCTTCTTATGAATAATCTTTTTATTTTACATTAATAAATTTATGTCTTATGTGATAAATTCTGGCTTTTTTTTTTTTTTTTTTTTTTTTTTTTTTTCTCAGTCTTATAATGTATCATTTAAAATGTTGATTTAGAGTAGTGAAAATAAATTTGCAGCTGGTTAATGAGATGTATGCTATATATAACATTATTTTATACTTTTTTGGTTCTAATTAGTATATAGTATACATCTCATTAACCATCTGCAAATTTATTCTCATTTTTCTAAATCAAATTTTTACATAAGATTGAGAAAAAATAATAACAAACCAGTTTTAAATCTAGTAACCTTTGAATACTAAACTATTACAAAAGTTACATGGCAGTAATTTACATTCTTAATAAGAGCTTATCTACAGTAATTTTTTTTGGATAATAGTGGTTGTTATTCTTAATTTTACAGTTGTTTGGATGAAAAAGGTTTTTAATAAAGGACATTAACTGAAAATGCAAACATATTAAATATTTTTTAGTTTTGTTTTCTTATATTTTCATTGCCCCGTTAAAGACTAGGTGTTATTGTTTTGTTTTTTTGTGGTTACAATTGAGCGTTTCTCAATAGTGTTATGCTTTTCAAAACTATTCCCTCCCTTTGCTTCAGCTCCTATTAAAATGTAATAATACAATATAGTAATCATTCAATATTTATTTGGAGATTTCTTTCACATGAATAGATTTACAGTTTTTATTCAAATACTGATTTAAAAAGACTTTTTCTGGTGAATTTAATATAGCTTATATGTTATTTTAAAATTCAATTAAATAGATAGGAAAACAGAAAATAAGAAAAATACTCAATTTGGAGGTAAATTCGTTGACAGTTGAGTTTTATGTAGAGAGGAATTTGTTCTTAGTTGTTGAAGAATTAAAAACTAATTTATAACCAAAAAAGTTTTTAATTCTTCAACTAACAAAACCAAATTCCTGATAATCCTCTCTTCATAAGCAAAATACTTTTTTTATCAAAAATCACTTCACAATAAATAAATAAAACACATTATCTGAAATATTCTATTTTATCCTTTACATTAGTTGAAGAGCAATAACTGATTTTAATTATAATAATATCGTTTCTTAAAAATATATTTATCATACTAAATAATTTCAAGACTTATTTTCTCATGTGTAGGTTGTTGATATAAGTATTGATAATAATGTTTTAACCTTTCACCTAATTACTTTAATTTTAATGAGTTGTATGTATGTATGTATACATATGTATATATATATTTTTTTTTTTTAAAGTTGGGTTAAAAGTTTTAAAAACATGTATTTGTATAGAAAATATTTACTTTGACATGTATGCCATAAGTGTACTTTTGTACTAATTTTTTTTTTTTTTTTCTGAAGGGTGAGTTTTGGAAATTTGTTGTGTTCTTCCTTTTATCAAAATCTTAATATTTCTTTTTCAAATAACTTTCTGTTCAAAAGCATCATCTGCAATTCCTGATATCCATAAAGCCATTATTTTATCCTTGCAATTTCTGGCTATATGATTGTATTATTCTGATTATAATTTATTCTATTACTTCTGCTACAGTAATAGCAATTTCAGTAATTGAGGATTAGTCTTTTATATTGAAATTATAAGATAGACTATTAAAATAAAGAAAAAATTCCTCTTTAAAAGTTTGAAGTATTGAAAAGTTAGTTTACCAACTGCTTTAGGAGTTTATTCGATTGAAAATATAATGCAATTAGCATTTTCTTTTAAATATAACCATTATGGATTGATAATTTTTTAATTTCAGCCGATTGTTTTCTGAACAATTCTTTATAAAAGCAAATATTTTTATTGCATTATTAAGTGTAGAAAAATTCATTTTAGAGCATAATATGCTATGCTTTAATTTGTAACAAAATAAAATAAGATCTTCATAAAATAGTGGGAAGTTTAGGTATGTTTGCATTTGTAGTATACTTATCTAAAAATAATAAATAATTTTATATGAAGTAAAAGTGAAAAATGAATTATTCCTTGGTAATTGACTTAAGGAATTCTATTATAAAATGAAATATTGTTATATTATATTTAAACTTGATGAATTATATTGTGGTTGAACCAATTTTATATTTTAATCTTATTGGTATTTAAGAAGAATTTAAACAAATCAAATGTAGAATTACAGGCTTGAAAATATATAAGATCTTTATAGACAAAGTTTTAAGTTTTATTTCTAGGAAATTAGTTTTTAACATACTCTGCTTGTACAACTTTTTTTTTTTTTTTTTGTGATTGAAGCTTGGTATTGAAACCACTAGAAAGAAATAAAAAATACTCCAAAACCTTTTTGGTTTTACTGTCTTCAATTTTTAGTCTAGTTTGCTTGCATTATTTGGGTAATAAATTTATAGAATATAAAAATCTTATTAAGCTTTTCCTCCCAAAGGTTTAATGCAAATTTATTGAAATCGAAATTTAAAATTTGAAATATATAAATGTGTGTGTATATATATAAGTAGATACCANTTATTTATTATATTTGAATATAATAGTATGTTCAAATGACTCTAATGATTGGGGCTTTTTGTTATAATATAAAATTAGCAGTAATTACATACTGGCTCAATTAGAATAAAATAAATGACTTATTTGAACCATATTTCTATGAATATAAACAATATTTCAGAATAGTTTTAGAATTTTTCATAGGCTAAATAAATCCAGACTTTAATGTATTGTACATAGAAAGTTTTGTGTAGAATACATAGTATTCATTCAACTTGATATAAATATATATTTGCAAAAAATAAAATTGGTATTCTGAAGATTCTGATCAATTATATTTTAGGAAGGAGTTCATTTTTGGAAGAGGGCTTCTAAGATTGAAACAAAATCTCTTTTAGTCTTATTAAAATTTTCTTAAAACTTTTTAAAAATGTAATCTTCAAATTCCTCTTAATGCCATTATTGTCTTGAGGAGCCTCTATCTAGTATCCTGGTTTCTTGCTTCAATTGACTGCATGTTATGTAAGTTATATATCCTTAGTCTAATTGCTGCTGGTTTTGACTTCTAAAACTTTCAGGATTCAATTCCACTGTCATTTTGACTTACATTGCTGAACTATTTGATAACTTTCTAATCTTGACAAGTTATTCAACTTCATCTCTCCGTTATCCTCTTTTTTCTGACACAGTCTTTTCTACAACTGCTCTCTTTTAAATTTCTCCTCCTAGTATTCTGCTTTGGATATTATTCGGTTTAACCTTTCAGTAGCAGTAGTATAGTGAAGAAAACTAAAATACTTTCAAAACATGCTTTTTTTTTTCTTTATGTTTATACTTATTCTTTTTTGCCCTGCTAAGCTTCTGTAGACCTGGTGGAGTTAACTTGATTTGCTTTAGAAAAAAATTCTTTCTCAATCGGAACAGAACACCTAAGTGAATTCTTGAATGACCTCAAGATCTTTCTTGAATGTTAATAAAATTTCATAATTTTTAAATGTTGGTTTTTATTAATGGGTCAAATCCTACACAATAGGGAATTCAGAGTATATCAATATTTATCACTCATAAGCTTCTACCTAAGGACTGTGGAGCTTATGGAAGAAGTCTTGGAGAAGAAATACTTTATAGGGAAGGTGGGTGGAATGTATAGGCCTTCAATTAATTTAATAGTTGAGGAGCTAAGGCATCTATCCATTTATAATTAGCCATTATATTTTTATCTTACCTTTGCTACAAATCTCTCCCTCCTCTCTATTTTTAAACAGAAAAAAAATTAACTTAGTTCTTGCTGCAAACTGTAGAAATTATTTACAAGCAGTTTTAAAAATTAGTCATTATAAGGCTAAGTATATACGGATTCTAATTTTAAGCTTAGAATTTTATTAATTGAAAGGTGTCTCTACTGTTATACTTAGAACAACAACAAAATTTTACTTTATAAAAAATACACAATTGCCATTTTATAAAGAATGTGCCAATAATACACTTCTAGAATGATTGACACTTAGGTATGCCATGTCTTTTTAAAATAATTATTTATTAAACATTGATATACAACAGCAGTAAATTATTTTTAATTCACTTCATGTTATTAAGTTCTTGTGGCCTTCATTATGCATGATGATTTCGAACTGTAAATAACTAAATTATAATCACTGTAACTATGTTATGAAAGATTATAGCTGATATTTTATATTTCATAAAATTGTCACTGAAAAAAAATCATTCATGAAAATTTGTTAGGAAGAGAGAAAGATATTTTTTGTTCTCTTTTATAATAAATTAAAAAAAAAAAAATCTCAATTATCATTAAGTTAATTTTTGTCTTCTTCTCTCTTTCATAGCTTTCAGTACTGGAGTTGAAAAATTCATGACACATTCTATAACTTTTGTCTCTATAGATTTAAGTAATGGTCTCATGTAAAGAGATATTTTTGAAAAATCATTATTCAGTATATTGTCATTTAGGTTAAATATATAACCATATATTTATGGATTGTTAACTGTGATCCCTCATGATTATAATTAAGGAATTAAGGGGAACGATTATATAGTTCTTTTATTAAATTTTAGATGATAATTTTATTTAAATTTAAGAACATAAATTACAAGTGTATGTGGCCAGATAAGGCCTAATTATATATGCCAATTAATAGAATACATTTTGTTTTCATGTATATTGTAGTGTGACAACAGTGTTTTCTACTGATGTAAAGTTTGTGATAATATCCTAGCTTCTTAATAGATTATTTATTGAGGCATGCTGATGGTAGGTTGTAAATAGTATGAAAAATATTTGTTATTAAGTTAAGAAATTAACTTCTTTTATAAAATAGAAGTTAAGTATTGGGTTGTAATCATAGTCAACCAGTCAGATCAATAATTTATAAATTCATGGTTGCTTGGCATATATTGTTTACTTAAAAAGCCATATTTAATTATCACCTACTATATTTTTTATTTACTTAACAATGGTGATAATTAACACACCATACATTAATTAATTTGTTTTAATAAGGAACCCATTGAAATGTAGATTTTTATTCTAATATTTGGAGAAATTTTTGTTTTTCTAGGAATTCTTAACCGATGTTGAACAATTCCTTTTTTAAGATATTTTTATATATTATGTCAATAAATTATGTCATTAATACACATTATGCAGTACAGACATGTGTAACTCAAGTGGAAGGTTACTGATGGTTCATCACCACTGATGTAAAAAAAAGTTTGCATTTTTTCAAAGAATATCTTGTCTTAACTTAAGTAAAACAGATTTTGATTGGCTATGAATTCAACCTTTAATATGCTTTATTATTCAACATAAACATTTATATATTTAAGACTGTTATTATTCAACATAATATCTCCCATTATATATTACATGTATGTAATATATATTTATATACATACATTTATGTTTAGTACTTAAGTCTTAATATCTTATTAAGCAGTTTGAATATATTTCATTCCATAGATTTAAACCTTCTTATATTTGCTATGTGATATTTATAATAAGCTAACTATATACTCATGTTTAGATTGGTATGCTATCTAAAATTTGAATAAATGTGATCATTCTGAGCTTTAATCATTCCACAAAATAATTCTTCTGAATTTGGTTTTCAGCACAATTTTTTAACTCAAATTTTGAAGGTTTCTGATCAATTTTTTAGATAAATTGTATTTTTTTTTCATAATTTTTTATCAATTATAATTTTAAAACTACTCAATTCTTATCATGCTTTAGATAGTGATTTGACCACTGGTTAAAAAACTAACCTTTTCCACAAATCATATCCTCTTGAGATATTAAAACAGTGGCTGCCTTTTCCTGCTTTTTCATGGCTACTACTTTTAAAGGATGACCAAGTTTTATCTGTTTTTTTTTTTTTTTTTTTTTTTTTTTTTTTTTTTTTTTTTTTTTTTTTTTTTTTTTTTT
>KZ807601.1:21220-31282 GCA_000696205.2 Oncopeltus fasciatus | reverse complement strand
ATACTCTATTATAAAAGATTTTTTTTTTTTTTTTTTTATTCCCTTCCTCAGCCAGCCTAGGGATCTCACCTTTTTCCCTTGTTGTTCCCTGCTGCTTTTCCTGGATCCCTTTATACTCTCATTTATACCGCTTTTTAATGAAACACGGGAAATCTGCTCGGTTGTCGCAGGTGCTGCGTCCTGGGAAAGCCGCCACCGGTTGTAGGGGGTGGCGGGATCCCGAATAAAGCGGTGGCTGGGACGCGCAGGGCTACAGCGCAGCGCCCTTATCGACCCGTCTCCATGGCGACCCCAGCCTCTCGGAATCGAACTTCTCCCACCCCACAAATAGATTTCCTCTTCTTGCCCCTCGACAATTACATATATCCCATGTACAAAGAGCCACCCCCTCCCACCCTACTTCAGCCTAGTCGTGGAACTGTAGGACTGCTTTCCATACAATCCTCCCTCGCCCAGCACAACATCCCTCCAATAGACAATCCACATTTCTTGTCATTATATATTCTATTTCTATTTTCTTATTTTCATTAATTTAAAATCATATGAAATAATTTAAAAATTTAAATTTTCCAATTACCATGAGGGGTAGATGGCTAAATTATTCCCTCCTAGATCTATCCCTGTAACTTCAGGTATTTAATGAGAAAAAGATGAATTAATATAAAACCTTTTAGGGTAGTATTTAACCACACAGATAGAATTGTTAAACCTTAAATAAGGGTTAAAAACCAGTTGATCTCCAGTTAGTTGACTAGTAGCTAAAGTTTAATCTCTGACCAGAGTTTTCCTTGAGAAATAACAACAAAATATCAGATGGAGTTTTCGGATATGCCATTAAAGAGGTAATGGGGTTTTGGTCATAATTCTTATAAAAAATTACAATTTTTTACTAAATGTGAACTTTTAAAAACTTTTTTTTATTAAGTACATTTCGAAAATTATTTATTTATTAATTTGTAGTTGAAAAAAATTCGCTTTTTATACAGTTATGAATGAAATATACCGGTTCTTTTAAATATAGCAAATAAGAAAAGAATGTGATATATTCTGTTTGCTTATTCATCACACTGCAATAGTACTTTTGATTACTAATTATGCTGCAAGTATTTCTTTATTTACTGAAAAGGAATAGCTTATAGATAAACTATAGGTAGGAAAATAAATAATTTTCATGAAGCTGAATAATTAAAAACTGATTTGTAACACAAAAAAGTTTTTATTTCAGCAAACGTTTCGACCTAAATTTTGGGCCTTCATCAGAGCAAATGTAGTTATTGGGAAAGAGAGAGAGAGAGAGAGAGAGAGAGAGAGAGAGAGAGAGAGAGAGAGACCTGCTCTACGCTAACTAAATCATGGCAAAACTTTCCTCATAAACCTCGACGGTCAACTACTTACCACCAAATTGAAAATTATCTTTCACTGATAACTTGTTAACCGTCGAGATTTATGGGGAGAGATTATTCATGATTTAGTTAGCGTAGAGACAGAGTCTCTCCCAATCGCCCCATTTGCCCTGATGAAAGCCTGAAATTTAGGCCGAAACTTAAGGGGAAAATAAAAACAACTTTTTCATTTACAAATCAGTTTTTAATTCTTCAGTTCCAAAGACAGAAATTTATAATAATGAAATAATTTTCAGTGCTTTTTATTCGATTTTTATATTTCTAGCTCAAAACATGGGGGGAGCGGGAGGAAGGAGGTTTATTTTTGATTTTTCAGATCGATTAAATTTTTTTCATTTTTTAAGAAATTTGATATAAAGGAGAAATTGAACAGTGCAGTAAAATTACTCCATGACATTGCAATAGAATAGCTTCATGGAAAGACTCCCGTCGTAACTCCTAGCAGAATAAAAAGATTCAATTAATTGACCAAATCCGCCATGGATGGCCATCATCAAGAACTGCAAAAAGTATGCGGAGAATGTAATTTCTTCAGCTGATTGCATACTGCTAACGAGTTTCTCTTGGACATCTGCAGCCACTAACCTTGAAGACCATTCAGAAGTTTGCATTTGAACCTCAATCGAGGGATATGTTGTAAATCTAACAACTGGTGCAGATCATTGATTCCAACTGGACAATTTAAGAAAGAGTTGTGAGGAATCCCTAAAAGATATTTTGGTCTAATTTGTAATCCAAACACTAAAATGGACATTGGAATGGAGCTTAAAGATACATAAGAGGTCACTTCTGAAAGAGCAACAGTATTGAGTTTCTATTGAGGGCTAATAATACCCTTCAATTGTAAATCAAACCACATAACCAGAATAGACAAATGAAAGAGCATAATTGGTTTATAGATTGGCTTTTGGACTCAAAGAATCTTTAAACGCCAACGTGGACTACTGTGTGCTGGCCATTCCTCAGAGATCTTATCTTACTTACGTACACTTATACGCATGTTTAAATATGCCATCAGGTCAATTTTCCCAACATAGCTGATCGGATCTACTACAAAATCCCGCTAGTCTTGGAGGACCTATAGTTTTATGTAGGGGTTTACACCCTATGTCCCTCTGCATTTTGAGGCCGCGTTATAACCTTTTTTTTTAAAAGGTTATTTCTACCACCAATGAATATAGAACTATCATACCTTCTATTATCCGTCTTCATTGGTTTCTGCAAACCATCTTCTCTTGGCGAGCGCTTTCGGACACTGTCCATCCTCGTGGCCGAATACATGCGTTCACTGTCACTGTATGTATTCAACTAGTAGAATACAGACAGTGACAGTGAACACATGTATTCGGCCAGAAGATGGACAATGTCCGAAAGCGCTCGCCAACAGAAGATGGTTTGCAGAAACCAATGAAGACGGATTATAGAAGGTATGATAGTTTTATATTTTTTTTTAAACTTTACGTTATTTCTGTAACTTCTGAATTCAAGGAGTCCATGCTTCATGATGCCTAAAAGACTTCTCACTCCGTAAAGGCCGGCACTTGCTTTCAAAGTAAAACAACTAACTCCATCTTATGTCATGGAGTTCCCCTCCTATGTATCCAAGTTGTGGCAGAAATCCATACTGTAAAACGTATTTTGACTAAGTGTAGAACGTATGAGCCCATTAGGAATGAGCTGAATATTTGCCGTATATTATCTATCACATGAGGCGATGGTAAAGAAAGAATAGACTCCTTAATGCTGTTTTTAAGTAACTTAGAACTTACATAGTAACTTATGTAATGAAATAAGTAGTTCTGACCCGTTGGTTCCCCGCGTGGTAAGGGATGAGTCCGGGCTGACTCGGCCGGCGTCGGGCTGTCTCCTCTCGCCTCTGGACCTGAGTCTTCTCCCAGCTCTTGGGGTCTGTTGGCGCCTACACTAGCAGTCCCCTATCGAGAGATAATGCCGCAGGAAGTTGAAAGAGGTCGGATTGGGTTCTTTCTCTGTAGGGGTGCAGTTTATATAATGACATTTGTAACTTATTCTCCAAAATTATTTATGTAATATTTTCTTTTTGCTAAGAATAAGTAGATTCCTATTCACCTATTTAATATGACAAATGTATGTATTTAATGATTTTCTTTTAGTTGGACTTGAGATTAACTACTTCCTTTCTCATTGCAAATTTAATTTATGCAAGGAATTTATTTTATTCCTGAATTGTATAGAAATTGTTTTCTGTAATATCATTAGGACTAATTTATTTATTATTTAACAATTTATTGAAAAATAAAGTATTTCAAAAACTAATTTTACGATTGAATTCAATTAGTACGATTAACATTTCACTGATAACTACCACACGTGTTTGCTTCCCAATCAACCATTTAGACTCATGGAGGGAGGGACTGTCTACAGGTTACCATCCTATTCTAAACACCCATGGCTGAGTACAAGCTTTTATTTACCGGCAAATGTTTACTAAGAGTGGGATTTGAACCTGCATCGCCGGGATTGCGAGACTCGAACGGATGCCATGAGCTTCTCTGGCCCCCCTAATCATCTCCCATTTTAGTCCAAATTTGAGTTTGAGAAAAACCAGTGTGTATGATCAAGTAGTAACTAGTTCCAGCTTCGTGCCATTTTTTTGGAGTGTTAGCATGAGCGATAGAAGGTTCAGAGTGTGTACATTATTTGTTCCAATGAAGTAGAAAATAATTGTTTCATTTCAGAAATAATTTTTTACTAAAGAGATTATTATTAAACTTTTATTTATTTATTACATTCTGTTAAATAACAACATTTTGTAATTTGATCACAATGAAGTAAAAATGACATTCAATATCAATCCCATGAGGAGAGAAGGTGACCAATGACACCACTCTCAAAACTAACGAGAAACTCATTTTTCTTATTTTTTTATTTTTTTTATAGATAATATGCGACCACATAGGATAGTAGAAAAAGAAATGCCTACAGAAAACCAACCTGTTGTGAGCAACAATGACACATAGTAAAAGTTTATTTCTCGATCAAAAATTCCCAGGAACGGGATCGAACCTGAACTGCCAGTTCTGCCAAACTTAGAAGATACGCACCAAACACTTTACAACATTTTTTTAAAAGACTTACAAAAATAAATTTGTAACATCAATATACTTTTTTTTTTTTNCAACAATGACACATAGTAAAAGTTTATTTCTCGATCAAAAATTCCCAGGAACGGGATCGAACCTGAACTGCCAGTTCTGCCAAACTTAGAAGATACGCACCAAACACTTTACAACATTTTTTTAAAAGGCTTACAAAAATAAATTTGTAACATCAATATACTTTTTTTTTTACAGAAAATTCTATTATTATTATATTAAAATTCTATTCTATTATTATATTAAAAACAAATTTCCTCATGCCCTTAATCCTTAAATGATAGTTATATCTGTTCACAATATAATAAAGTGCAAGTCACTAGAACTCAATGACAGAAAAAAAATTAAGTTCTTATGAAAAGTGAGACTCGAACGAAATTATAGTTTAGTTATTATAAACAAATTTACTATTTGAGTAAATTAGCGTAGTTTTCATATAAAATAAGTCTGGGACGCAGGGACTCCTCATGTTTGAGTAAAATAAGTACATTTTCTATATTTCAGACAGATATAAATAATAATTAAGGTGACATTTGGTCTGAAAAGTCAGAGAGAGTAGTAAAAGTAAAATATGAAATAAATAAGACGGTTCGAGAAAGAAGATTGGGGAAAACCTCATCCTTCGTAGTTACATTCTTAAACCTTAAATACGCATTATTTATTATTTGTAATAATAAGTAAATAATAAATAATAAGTGGGAAAATATATGGTGGTCAACCAGAGACTACAAGTTACGCGAGATAATATCTACCCCGAAGATATGGTCCAATTCCATGTCAACTGACCGTAAGAGAGAAGTGGTATTAGCCAGACTAAAAATAGGACACACAAGACTTACTCATGGCTACATAATGGCAAAGGATAACCAGTCCATTTGTGAGGTCTGTGGACAACTTCTTACCATCAAACATATACAGAGTGCCTAAAATATAAAGAAACAAGGAAAAATATATATTAAATGGAACTCTAGATTCTATTATATTGGATGACGATAAAGTCATCGACTCCGTAAAGAACTTTCTGAAAGAGGGCAGGCTATTAAATCTTATCTAGATGCATTTTCAGTATTACTCTTCTTCTTCACTTTCTCTCAATTTTTTTTCTTATAAATTTCATAGTTTCCTATTACAAAGAAATTACTATCTTCATCCACTTAATAACTATTCGCATTAACAATTCATTATACCTCACCATGGCCTAATGCTAAGAAATTATTTTCTTATTCAAATATCTTCCCGCTTCTAAAAATATCTCCCTGGCGTTAATAATGACCAAAGGTTGACACGCCATTAATAAACAAAAATACATTAATAAGTTAAAAGCACGCAGGCCCGGATAGCAGAAGATCCAGGTTCGAATCCTGGCTGGGACAGATGGTTTTTTTTTATTCTACTCCCTCTCATTAATTGATTAATAAGTTACTTGTTTCACTCAAAATTAATATAGAACAGATGTGAAGGGGCGCCAGGCTAGCTTAGGGGATCCGTACGGGTCTCGCAATCCTGACGCCGCGGGTTCAAATCCCGCCCAGGTAAATCTTTTATTTATAATATAGAAGCTTGTCCTGAGCCATGGGTGTTTAAAATAGGGTGGCAACCTGTAGATAGCCCCTCCNAAATTTTGATTAAACGTCTTTCTCTGGACTAATTCCAGCTGTAAACTAATTCTTCCAGCATTTGAAAAAATATTGCGGACTCTAGTGCGCGTACAGACAAATATTTATAAAATTTTAAATTTGGTTTCTAGTAAGCAGTAGATCTTTACTTTTTTTGTGAAGCTCATCCAATGATGAATAACTTGATTTCCCCAGGGGAAATCTGCTAAAAATCATGTTAATCCCTAATAAAATCCAATGCCTTACTGGAAAATAAGAAAAAAGAAATAATTGTCTCCTCCGTTCTCGTAATCTAAATTCAGAATATAACTTTGTGGGGCTGAAGGGGGTTAGTTAGTGCCCTGGGTGGGGGAAGAGAATATTCTCCTAATTGGTGATTACGTTAATGTTGAAAAATTTATAATATTTTCAATGGAATTATCCACTTTACTTTAGTGAGCTTCTTCACTCTCATTTTGCTCATAAAAAGCAAGCTTTGAATTTTTAAGTTCAGCACCCACGCTGACTAAAACTCATTTATTTCTGCAAAGGAAAACATTTTTTCTGGAAGCTAATTAAGTTAATTTTTCTTTTTAAGGAAAAAGGGAGATGCTAATTTCCCTTCATGCGAAAAGAAGCTCCTCTTTTTACATTTAATTGTTTTTATTTTTAAGATTGCTACGGTTACTTCAATTGAAACTCTGATCACTAGAGTGGACTAATCCGTATTTAAATTAGTTTTAAACCAATTTTTTTTTTAAATATATAAAACTCTAAATTGAGAAATAAAATTATTCTTTACATTTCATACACTTAATTTTTGATGGGGTACATCATAATAGTCCTTGCTCGTCTATCCCGGGACTTATGGTAACCCGTCCTCAGAGTAGAGCCCAGGTTAACCCGCGACAGACTATCCGGCACCCATCTTCTCCTTATCCTAGGATAAGAAGGAGACTAGGCAGGGAGACAAGGAGTGAGTGAGAGGGGGAGAAAAATGCCAGTGCATTCACTCCCTTGATATTTTAACCAAACTGGCTGGAGTAGGAGGTCCCTTGGCCACCTACATCTCTTGAGGCGTCGGGGAGGGTGGTCGGGATGAACGTGGGATGCCAAAGAAAGGACTAGAGGATTTGGATGTTCTTGGAGATTTGTGTGGAACTTATCAAACCTGGAGGGGATGAGCTCGGAAACAAAAGGTACTTGCTGGTCAGATTGGATGGTTTTATTGGATACTTTGGGAGGAGTTTTGTGTCCCAAGGACTTGGGACTGGAACCCCTGGATACATCTAATGTTTGATGGCTTCGAAGCCAAAATATTTGTTTTGAAATTCCATTTTAAAAAAATATACTGCATTTAGTAATTAATTTGAGTTTTTCATTAAGTATAAGTAGAAAACTTATTTCAAGCTACCAATGAACTCAATGTTTAATGAATTAGAACATTAAAAAAAAGGCGACGAAACCGGAAGACCAGGAAAATATATAGAAACCGCACAATAAATATGTATTTAGAATAAATTTAAGCGCAAAATAAACAAATGAAAAATACGTTTTACTGGTATTATACTCTATACATATTGTAAATTTTGATGTTTGTCTGAATTTGAATTTCCCGGGTGATGACGCAATTCTCACCTATTTCAATTTGAGCCAGTTCCTTCTAAACTCAATTTGGATTTGGGCATCTTATCAGACTTTTCAATACCAAATAACCTCCCACTACTGGTGAACTCCACTTATGCATTATGCCTCAACCTGTCTGAATGTATTCCAAGTAACTCACACAAGGTCCAACTCCCGAGCGCTTTCCTATTACATCGATGTATTATCGATAGAATCCTATGCAATTGTGATTCCGAAAACTCACTCCTTACTAAATAATCAAATTTATCCTGTTTTCTGTCGCTTGCAATGAACGTAAGTTAGATGAGAGAAAACTCTCTATAACTTTCTATTCCTTTTGCCTCGCCTAATTTATACACATATTTACTGTAAAACAATGATAATAAAAATTTTCATTAATTTATTGTGTTTTAATTGTTATATTCTTTTTCTATAAGATTTTAGAGTGGTCCTTCCTTTCATCACCTCTATTTATGGAAAACACATTGACTTTTTTTTTTTTACCAATTTAAAATAATAGAGTTGTAACTGATTTTTTTTGTCAATATGGTTCATTTGCTTCACACCCAATTTACCCGATTGGAGCCAAAAAAATTTTATTAAACAATTAACAAAGAGGCGAATGAAAATATAGATTCCTCTAAGACTAGCAGAGGTCCCCTCGAATGGGAGATAACAAACAGAAGACTCTCGCTGAATCTTGACGTGGCTCTTGTCTTTTTTAGTGGTAGGTGTAAAGAATTTACTCATAAATAGGCGAAAACATTGGCTCCCCTCTGCATGCCATTAGTTAAAATCAATAATACAATGTAAATAATCTAAAGGGTTATTATGACTACCAATGAATATAGAACTGTCATACCTTCTATTATCCGTCTTCATTGGTTTCTGCAAACCATCTTCTGTTGGCGAGCGCTTTCGGACATTGTCCATCCTCGTGGCTAAATACATGTGTTCACTGTCACTGTCTGTATTCAACTCCAGTTGAATCAAATACAGTTGAATACAGACAGTGACAGTGAACACATGTATTCGGCCACTAGGATGGATCATGTCCGAAAGCCCTCCCCAACAGAAGATGGTTTGCAGAAACCAACGAAGACGGATAATAGAATGTACTCGAATAATACAATGCTCTAGGGCGCTCTTCTACGCAACATGACTAAATAATCGTAATTGAGTTGGCTAGTTCTTCGATAGAATAAGTCTATAATTAATATTCATCAAATTATTAACAACAGTTTATAAATACCGTTACCACTAATAATGATTTTTAAAAAAACAGAGAGTTAAATAATATATAATGGAGTGCTAAGAGGAGGGAGGAGTTTAAACTAAGTACTCAAAATAAATTTTAGCACAAGAGTCACTTATTAGCAACTGATTGATTGGGTTGCTGAAGGGATTTAAATGGATCCTTTATCAAAATCAATAGGATTAATCTAAAAAATGAAATAATAAAAATGATACCAGTTAACTACAGTGTCCAACACCGACCAGGAGATGACATCCTTACGTCAAAGTATTTCAGCATTGAGACTTTTAAATAAGTCATAAATACAGAATCCTATCGGAACAACTTGTACTTATAATAATGACAATAATAACATAATATAAGTTATATGTATATACAATACGTGTATGTCTCCCATATATTCCTATATTGGCTGCAACAAGGACTTATAGCTGAATGTTGATGTTTCATTGTTGGTTACATGATTGCTCGATGAAGAATGCTACACTTCACAAGATGGCACAGCTTCAACTAGACTCCTTGTTTACCTGTGGAGTTTATATAACATAAAAGTGACTCTCCAATCTCCTTCAGGACCCAGAAGGGCTGAAAGTATTCTTTATTTCTGAGGATATGGAAATTAGAAAGAGATGGAACAGAAAAAAAAAAAGAAAAAGTATTTGTGAGTATTTCTCTATTTTCAATGTCCAGCTAGCCTGTCCTAAATTAATTGAACTAATATCTCTTACTACTTTTAGCGAGAAATTATTCAAAGTCACAATTATTAGGGAATTATTTTTGAAAATCTAATATAGTCTAGTCTAATCTGGTAAAGCCATCACAGGATATGTAATATCTTGGCAAAAAAGAAACTTTACTGCATGGTGAAGCCCGGAAAAAGTGTTTATGAATATTTCTGGAGACCCTGGAAACATGTATGTTACTTTTCATTTCTTGATTGCACGAAAATGCGCTTTCTTGTGTTCCCGATATTATTGTAAAGAGGATTGTCTTTTTTTATTCTCTCTAATAAGAATTGAAATTCCATTTTAAAAAAATATACTGCATTT
>KZ807601.1:0-12266 GCA_000696205.2 Oncopeltus fasciatus | reverse complement strand
ATATATATTACTTGGCACAGCATCCACCGTGAACAGATTCAAAAACATCACAAAAAAGCATAAAGGGTGAGGCATTGGCCTCAAAAGCGCTCTGCGTTGAGAACAAATATGTGTACGAATTGTGTAGGTTACTTCTCTATTGTTTCACCCCACATTGATATATTATTTCTGGTCTTCCTCTAAGCCCAGCTCTTCCGTCTCTCCTCATGCGACATCAACCAGAATTTACTCAAACATATGCAATCGAAATCTTACATGCTGAATTTAGTTTTTTTATTAAAAAAATGAATAAAAAAGGAATAAGAAAATAAAAAGGGGTCCAACGAACTCTAAAATTTATATTTTTTTAATGCTCCTTTTTTATGTTTTTTTCGTAAAAGTTATGTACACGCATAATTTAAAAAAAAATATATTTTTTTAGCTTCTCATAAGTAAAGTTAATGTAGTTGTGCCATTGTGCTCACGTAAATAGACTGATTTTCCCTAAGACAAATTTGCTAAGAAATTTGGTTTTTTAATGTACATTTTTTAACAAAGTTTTATTTTATTTCGATTTAGTTTGAGGTTTATATATAAATACACACTGACACACACACACACACACACACACACACACACATACACACACACACACATATATATATGTGTATATATATATATACTTTAACCGGGAAAAATTATTAGTCTCCAAAGTTCCTACAGAAAAAAGGAAAGGTTTGTAGCATCAAGAAGCCCATACAAAAATTTAAAGACTCTTTGGGGAAATTACTGACCGTATGGAATTAGGCATCAGGTGTTACTGACTAGTCTCGTGCCTGAACGTTCCTGAAAGAGTTCCTAACCACTCTGTAAGGGACCTGGAAGAAGAGTCAGGATGATAGAGGAAGCTCATGTTGGATGCGCCAGGTAGAGACAACATCGTGGGTCAGTGAATGTATGGTGTAAAATGTACTTTGGAATAAAATCATTGGGCCTTACCTTTTTGATAGGAGCTGATTGTTCCAGGTTCATCGAAGAGCACATCTCATAGTTGGGCAGGATGTTTAACAACAAGTGGATAGGCCGAGATGGACTAATTTCTTCAATTCAGATTCAGAGAGCAGAAGAAGATTACCTCCATTCCAGAATGCAAATGGGCTTGTGAACCAAAATGGTAATATCTACGAAGACAGAGTACACTCACTGTGAAGCTGAGTAATGTGAATTTTTTAAGAATGAATAATTGTTATATTGTTTCCAACAAGTTCTTCTTCTTTGCTTTTTATCATAATTTTTGCTCATTATGTAATTATTTACAATGACCAGAATTTCTGTAACTTTTGTTCGACAAACTTGTAAACATCTAAAGCTCTTAACAGATGATTATTGCCTAAAAGATCCCTGGAAAAACTACATATTTCCCGTTATAATCAAATAATACTTACTTTACTGCCTTGTCAATATTGCCAGTAGAAAGGAGAAAATTACTTGCCACGAACTCATCCCATGATTAAACTACCATTTTTTAATTCCAACAGTTTTTATAATGATATAGATAGATAGATATGCACTTGTTTGGGCGATAAAAATCTAGGTTATTACGCCCTAACAATTACGATTAAATGTCTATTCTACAAATTATAAGAAATAATTATACTGTCCTTAATAAATATACCAGTTAATTGATTAAATTTATTTACACTATATAAAAATCATAATTTCACTGTTAATGATATTAACAAGAACAACTTATGAGACCACACTACAAATATAAATTTACATATACTTATTTCTATGATTTATATTTTGCTAAATAGGTTTGCATCCTTTAACAGATCAATAATTTTATTATTAGACTCTGATGAGTCACTTAGTATGGCCGTTGCATTTCTAGGTACGCCATGCCTGTTAAAATACTTGTTGAGTGCTAAGCACTCTTCAAGAATGTGGTTGACAGTTGACACGTGGGGTGAGCTTCTTTATTTATTAAGTGTACATGGGTTATGTTTGTGTTATATAATGATATAGTGAGAGCTTTATTAATAAATCAGGAATCTATTTAATTTAGAGATTTTTCTAAAATTACTTACGTAATTTTTCGGCGGAATAAGAGATTGCAAGGTCCTCGACATCTTACTTTATGTTTGAACAATGAAGCATCATCAATTGCATGAGAAAAAAAATCAGAGCTGAGGAACCACCCTGATGAATACTAATCCCACTTATTTCTTCATCTGACAAAGAATTCAATCTTCTGGCATTGAATTTTGTGTTGGGAATTAAATTTTTAATAATCTAAGGATATATCCATCAGTATTACATTGTCTTAGCGAGTTGAGGGCATCCAGGTAGATCAAATGAAAAATACGATCAAAGATCAATTGCGGCCTCGATACCAAATGAAAACAGTCTAGATCTTCTCACCATTGTTAAAATAATTCATTACCAATGACTCAAGAATGGTTAAGTTGTCAATAATAGATCAATAACGATGTTTCCTAACTCCCCTCTAATATTGAAATAAGTTTATTTTTCTCTAATGATCATTTTATCTCACTATTTGATGAGGTAAATAGGTCGATAATTAGATCTATCAAGGGGTGGTTTATTCATTTGGATAACAACAGATAACGGGGTGGCTGAGTAGCATATGGGATCCTTTCGGGTCTCGAAGTCCTGGCGCTGCGGGTTCAAATCCTGCGCTGGGCAAGCTATTATCGATAATTAAAAGCTTTTTCTGAGCCATGAACGAAGCCTTAACATGTTGATAGTCCCTCCCTTCATGACTCTAAGTGGTTGAAAGGGAAGCAAACTTTTTTTTTTTTTAAAGTAGAAAAAATGTAGTGGATTTAAATGGTAGGTATTTAGGCGCTAAGTTAGGTATTTAGGCGCTGGTATTAAAACATTTTGTTTATAATTTGTTACAAAATTCATCACTTTTATCATTTAAGTTTTGTGAAATACTAGTGAACATTCAAATGTGCCCAGGGGAGGTATAATTAGGTGACTTTAGTATAATTAAAATTCAATAGAAAACGGATGATTATTAAATAAATCAAAAAATACAGAATAGTTTGTGTTGCGTTAGATTAGAAGTCTGAAGCTATTTTATTAGCTATAAGGTTAGCAAATTTCAGAGTTACTATTTATGTTATTAATAGAAAGAGTATTATTTTGTATACTGCAGTCCTATTGTTTCCCACGTGGTTTTCGATGGACTATTGTGATTAATATTCTATAGTTATGATTATTTTCTACTTATCTTTTATTAATACCATGAGTTCTAGCTGATACAAGACCTCTCCTTCGTCTGTAGGGCTTTTCTTGTACATTATATGAACTTTAATCCTGACCCTTCCTCGCAATCGTTCAACCAACGAAGGGGAATGCATATATGAACATGATTTTGTTGGAGGAATAACTGCATTTATAACGATGTTATTTTACTTATTTATTGTGTAATTATTATCATTATTAAACAAATTTAAATAATATAAATACATTTATTCTATTTTTCTTTAGAAGTAAGCCACAACATGGGGAAAATTCATTTTTATTTATTCATTTAAGTAAATATATTTAGGGAAATGATTATTTCCATAATTTTCCATTTTTAAAATTTATTTTATAAGCTAAAGCTGGGGAGAGGATAGATAAATAAATTAAAGAGGATTTGCCTAATCTGGTTGATGGGTAATAAGGGGTCTGTCATGATTTAGGACATTTAATTTAAAAATAAAATAAATCTTCCCCGAATTCTGCATATGAAGTGTGCCAAATTTCATTATCTGAGTTAGGGTCACCTAAAAGCATTAAGGGGTAAGAAAATGTAAATAAAGATTTGAAATCTTTTCAACAGAAAAGGGTATATCAAAAAGGAAATAAATACTACATGTGATAAAGGGATTATTTTTTTATAAATACATTTTTTATTAATATTATTATAAAATATTGACTTTTACAAGCAGCAATTAGGCCACCGGAGTAGACTTTTCTGATATTAATATAGGATTAAAAAGAAAACTTATCGGTAATTTTGATATGAGATTCTTTAAAAATTACTATTTTAAATTCATTTTTATTTAATAACAGTTGTAATCAGTTCTATGTATTTAAATTTTATTTTTTCCCTCTGGAGGATATTTTATTATCTTTGAAGATTTGGAAATAATATGATGGAAAGGGGGAAGTTTGACGCTCAGCCTTCAGAATTTTCTTATTATTTTTAGGTTGTCAATAATAGAACGACATTTCAATTAAAATAACATCACTTTGATATTTTATTAAATATCATCACTATTGTGCGTTTTTGTGAATATTTCGCAAAACATAAATCATAAAAATTAAATTTTGCAATTAACTCTTCTCTTAATCTTCCCTTTTCCGAAATTAGATTTCAACAAGGTCGTTTAATTATTTACAAATCCAAGCCTAAAGACTGTATTAAGTTTATGTATTTTATAAGTTGGGAACTCAGGTACTAATGCAGTCTTCGCTGCCAGTATTCGACTCAAAGTGTTACCTTTTCATGCCACGTTCCAATTATCGCGCCATTCAAAGCTTACCAAGATATTCAATCTGCTCTGTTAGCTCTCCTCTTCTTCGCTAAGTCCTGGCTATGCTTAACAGCATAATGCTCGTAACTCATTTTTGGTACGTTCTTCACAGTTACGTACGTACTACACATGCTACTAAGTATACAATTATTATTACTACTGGAAACTAGATTAGATTATATACTACACATATGTACTGCTAGAAATACGTACTACATTGATTCCAACTCATTGTTACTCTGGGAGATTTGGAATACGTAATGCTAATATGATTTTCCTCGTTTCACTATAAATGCCACCCAATAACCGGGGGAATTTGTCTATCCTGATATTTCTATTTTCTAATATTTCTAATATTTTTCTAATAATCTGATATTTAGTTTTATTACCACTCCACCAATTCGTATAGGGTTTCTTATATCATAAGCTCCCTTTTCCCTTTATAAGGTAATCTAATACGTTATGGCATTTGAAGATATTTGTAACTCTTTTATTTAGATAATATATTCGTGGCATACCCATGTAGGTAACAAGAACAATCTTTTTTCACAGATAAATTGTAAAGATAAAACCGCTTTCTACTTTTTTTTTTCTTTTTTTTTTTGGTTGCCTCATAATTGGCATGGAACTTAGGAGTCATAAATTTCTTAAAAACATCGAAATTTGGGGCTACGATTTTCATTAAATGAAATTTATCTTTATATTATCCACTCTTCTGCATGTTGTGGTTCTGAAGCGGGCTGAGTGGTATGGTAAATGAGCTATTAAAGGAGAGCTCCACCAAGAAGAATTACAATCATTTTTTCAGATAAAGAATGTAATCAAACTTGTCTTATCATCAGAGAAACCTCAATAGAACAACAATCATAAAGTATCATGAGAACACAACAATCATAAAGTATCATGAGAACACAACAATCATTTTTCCAGATAAAGAATGTCATCAAACTTGTCTTATCAACAGAGAAATCTCAGTAGAACAACAACATAAAGAATCATAAGAAACAACAATAATTTTTCCAGATAAAGAATGTCATCAAACTTGCCTTAACAACAGAGAAACCTCAATAGAACAACAATCATAAAGAATCATGAGAATACAACAATGATTTTCCAGATGAAGAATGTCATCAAACTTGTCTTATCAACAGAGAAATCTCAGTAGAACAAGAATCATAAAGAATCATGAGAACCAATTTGTTATCTCTACAAATGATCAAATAAACAAATAACAGTTGTAGCTGTTGCTACTGTTGTAAAATTGACACAAAGGCTTTGAGGGGAGGGAGGTTTCTTATATTTTTATTTTTCAATTGAATCAGATTTTCAATAAATTTTGAATTTTAAGGAGATTTGACTAAATCTTTAGCTAGGTTAAGTACTATTGTTGGGTTTTTTCTACGGAGGGAGAGTTCGTGATTATATACCAGATGTTTGGTAGCGTTTTGAAACAAACTAATTTTATAAGTAAAACACTTCTATTTCTTAGATTGTGGCAGTGTTAAATGAATGACAAAAAAAATGGCTCTCGAAGATTTAGCGGCAGCTCTATTTCACCTGCTAAAGAAATTGACAAAATATTTTAGTAGTATTTACACGATGCCATACAAGTCATTCGGCAAAGTGATCTGCCGAGGTGCTTAAGTAAGATCAGGTATTTTGAAATCAATCTCTACGCTTCTGGGGTCAGCTATAACAGTTAGGCTCAACAAATACACTTTTAGTACATTCATTAGGCCTTGAAAGTGATAGACAATTAAAATCTATTGGTTGGAGAGCTATAAATTCCATTTCAGATGTTAAGTTAAATGTTCAATGTTAATAAGAATATCCGAAAGTCAACAAGTTAAATAAGAATATCCAAAAGTCTAACAATATCAGGAAATAGCACAGTGTTCTTCGAGGAGCTGCTTCACTAAAGTTCCAAACGTGATATCACACACGCTGAGACGGTATTTACAGTCAAAGAATAAAAGGAACTTCTTTTTTTTTTTTTTTCAATATAGTGTTAGCCTCCCTTTCAACCACTTAGGGTCATGAAGGGAGAGACTATCTACAGGTTTCCTTCCTATTCTAAACATCCATGGCTCAGGGCAAGCTTTCATTTATAGATAAAAGATTGCCCTCAGCTGTACTTGAAGTCAGGATTGCGAGCCTCTGGATACGGTTCCCTGAGTTACCCTTGCACCCCCCAAAAAAACCTCTACTCGGAAATTCAGACATGGCAACATCCACTTTAACATAACTAAATTTTAACAATTTCTCGGGAGAAACGAGCATTCATAATTGAGGACTTAACTCAAGTTAAGGGTTGTCCCTTTGCACACCAAATGCACCAAATGCACCAAATGCATGGATATATTTAGAGTTTTTTCTTTCTTCTACAGTGTCAATGCCAGTAAAAGTAAAGTTAAAACAAGAACACATTATTTTGTGCTTGTAAAAATGCAAGTATCATATAATTTATATCTTTTCGTCGTTTATTTTTTAATTAGTGACACTACAAATGACTATTAGCCAACGAGCTGGCTGAAATGCCTGAAGCCAGAGTAATATCTGCTGCAATACAGCTGCCAAGTGGCACAGAAAATGAATGGTTCCCCTGACTACACACCCTGTCTGTACACAATGAACCAATATACTGTTCTGGAGGCTATCTAAAGGAAGCCACCCTCTTATAAGCCCTGGGCAAGCCATTATTTTGTAATAAAAACTTGCTAGGACGAGATTTCAACCTGCTGGGTATATACGGTAAAGGTAAATAATCTTTTAAAAAAACAAACACTTTTTTTTTTAATTTGTATTTTTTTGGATCTACCTTGACCGTACCCCAACTAAAATCATTTAAATAAATAATCTTCTCTCTTGTCTTANTCTTTATTCTACAGTGTCAATGCCAGTAAAAGTAAAGTTAAAACAAGAACACATTATTTTGTGCTTGTAAAAATGCAAGTATCATATAATTTATATCTTTTCGTCGTTTATTTTTTTAATTAGTGACACTACAAATGACTATTAGCCAACAAGCTGGCTGAAATGCCTGAAGCCAGAGTAATATCTCCAATACAGCTGCCAAGTGGCACAGAAAATGAATGGTTCCCCTGACTATACACCCTGCCTGTACAGAATTAACCAATATACTGTTCTGGAGGCTATCTAAAGGAAGCCACCCTCTAATAAACACACATGGCCCTGGGCAAGCTATTATTTCTTATTAAAAACTTGACCAGAACGAGATTTGAACCTGCTGTAAATATACAGTAAAGGTAAATTGAGAGACACTAACTAATCACTTTGACAAACAATTTGCTCTGAGCGAAAAGAGGGCCATGACCATTTTTGACGAGTTGTTGTCAAAGTTCAAAGAAGGTTCTGACAAATTCTGCACGAAAGAATAACCCATTCATTACACCCTTAGGGAGATTTTATTTTAATTGTATAAAATGCTCATATTATTTTATAAATAACGATTCGTAGGTTAATGTATAAATTAATTAAATTATTTTTTTAATTTTAAAGTTATGAGAAAAGCCTCGCATTTGGAATATGCTCAACGGCAAAACATTCTGAGAAAAGACTGATGGAAACTATCAAGTGAGTTGGAAATCTTCTTGTCTAAGGAAAATGCACAACTAAATAAATAATGAAGAGTTTTTTGACTGTAGACATAATTAGTTAGGGTTCGGTCAAGGTAGATCCAAAAAAGTACAAATTTAAAAAAAAAGTGTATTTTTATAAAAGATTATCTTCCGCCTACGTTTCGGCTTACATTTTAAGCCATCTTCAGGACTGCCTATCATGAAGACGAGAGAGGACGTCCTGTCCCTAAGTCATTTATTTCCCTATCATTTCCAGTCATGGAAATGTGAACTTAGGGACAGGACGTCCTCTCTCGTCATCATGATAGGCAGCCCTGAAGATAGCTTACAAAGTAAGCAGAAACGTTGGCAGATAATCTTTAAAAAAATACACTTTTTTAAATTTGTATTTTTTTGGATCTACCTTGACCGTACCCCAACTAAAATCATTTAAATAAATAATCTTCTCTCTTGTCTTAGTGAAGAGAAATTATTAGGTAATAAAACAAACTATGGATTTATAGTAACTGAATAAAAATTTTTTAGTACTATTTAGAAAACCAGGAAATTAAACTTGAACCTCGTAAGATGAAAGCAATAAAGATATAGTGAAATCTACGAAACTGAAAGAGTTATTTTCTTGTCATGATTAATAACTTGAAGGAATTCATTCCTCATTTGATTCGCCGGTGACGTTAAGGGAAGTGTTACATGAGAATGTTAGTCGGTAGCGGTTTGAGAGAAATCAGCTTCATTTTGACAAAATCAATCAACGGTGAGGTAATGTATACACTCCCTTATCCGGCGTTGTCAGAACAGCATGACCGGATAACAGATAACAGTATTCATCAATTACATCAGAAAAAATATATCAATGAAAGATTAAAAGTAATTGTTTTTTTGGTGATTTAAGGAATAAGAAAACATTCATTAAATTGAACATTATGTACATACTAAATAAGGATTTATATTTACATTTATTTTAGTTTAATCTATTTTGAAATCTGGATGCATTAAAACATCTTAATTTTTATAACATATTTCTTTTAAAAAATCTGTAATATTCCTTTTTCAAAGAAATTTTCTTAAAAATACGTTAAAAATGTATGAATTATTTTGTGAAACACAACGCTCATATCATTTATTATCCTTTTTTTTTTTTTCTTTTTTTTTTAATTTTACCACTGTAAATGACTATTAGCCAACGAGCTGGCTTAATATACCAAATATAAGTAGGGCAATGAAGGGCAGTAGGGTATTGCATTCCCCATCGTCACATTTCGAAATGCAAAGTTTTGTCCAACAGATCCCTTATCCAGCGTTGAGTCTTCATGATGTCTTGAAAATGTGATGTGATAGGTGGTGTATCAGCGGGTGTCGCGTGAGTTTTGCCAGGAATGCAAAAGTGAGTTTTTGATGAGTTTTTCCATACAAACAGTGTTGTTGTATAAGTTTTTTATTGTTGGATTTGTAATGAGTAGTTGTTTATTGTTGGATTTGTAAAGAATAGTTGTTTATACAAGATGGGCTTTTAAAATTAATTTTAGAAGCTTGATCTGGAATTTTTGGGCTTTAGAAGCTAAGTGTAAATATTTAATTATTTATTTTTACATGTTGAAAGTAATTAGTAATAAGGTTTTTAAAAAAAATTATGTTTAAGTTGTAGTTTTAGAGATGTAAAAATAATTTGAGTGAGATTCGTTTATTGTGTTTGTATGTCTTCCGTATCAGACTTCGGCCAAGAGCAACACAGAGGTAATTAACCTTGTATGTGATGTGTTGTGACTTTTGTGAATTTATATGTACCTTCCACAATTGGTACCAGGATTCAAACTGGCGGAGGTGCCTATAAAGAAGTGTTGGACCTTTGGGTGTAGATATTACTTTTTCTTCGGCATAGCCGGCGCCAAGGGCATTTTGGGATATGCCAGTTCGTATGTAAGTAATGTAAAGATTTCAAACCACGATTAGGCCCACCAAACTTAACCAGTTGGAGTGAACCGATCTGACCTAGAACAACCCAACCATAAGCTTACCGAACACAGTTGGATCAGATATTAAGGTTTTGGTACAATGTTCCAAAGTTTTAAAAGAAGCACTTTATGGAAGACCTTGTCTTGGCCTGGAACTTGTACCCTGAAGAGTTGATTACACACCACTCTAAGTAGTTAATGTACTGTGCTAAGTGTGGATACCAAGTTGGGGATGTGACACGGTGGCTATGTCGAGAATAATCTGTAAGATTCGTTTGTAAAGAAGTTTTTTAGAAGCTAGGAGCAAACAGGAGAAGACTTATTGGGTTATGTATTGTGCTAATGTGTAATAATTTCCACTGAATGGGAAACAATTTTTTTGTGGAGATGTCAGGAAGGTCACTGTCTTCCAGGCAATTTTCTGGATCACCTTTGCTGTGAAATGGTTTTGAGCGGGAGCTGTTCTTCTTGGTACGTGTTAAATATCCTTATAGATCTCAGAAGGAGTGAAAACGAAAGTGAGAGTGTCAATTGAGTGTCATGTATGATTCTATGTAAGGTGTTATGTATTCCAGAAAATTGAGTAGTAAACCATTTTGCAATTTAAGAATATTATGGCGGAATAGGATTGGCATTATCCTCTCGCCGGAGAGACAGGGTGAAGGATCTCTAGCACCGCGTTGGTCTCCAGAAAACTAAGTCTTAGGTTTCCAGAGAGGATGTGTGTATGTCATATGTTTTGTGCTAGTAATTTTGCGACAAACGTTAAAGTTCGTTATTCAGTTTGTTGTATGTTTGTCCATTAATTTACCTTCTACTTGGGTTGCTCTCCTTGATTTAATAAGACCTCTAATAATCTGTGAATACTTTTAAAAACTTGTATTTAATCGACAGACTAAAAATAAGTTGCTAGTTTTACTTTAACAATTTAGAAATTACATATATATTCAAGGAGCGTGCTCATGGACAAAATGCCGGGTAAGGGACAGTTTTACTTTTAATAATATTATTTGTGTGTGTGTGTGTGTNAGTTCGTATATAAGTAATGTAAAGATTTCAAACCACGATTAGGCCCACCAGTTGGAGTGAACTGATCAGACCTAGAACAACCCAACCGTGAGCTTATCGAACACAGTTGGATGAGATAATAAGGTTTTGGTACAATGTTCCAAAGTTTTAAAAGAAGCACTTTATGGAAGACCTTGTCTTGGCCTGGAACTTGTACCCTGAAGAGTTGATTACACACCACTCTAAGTAGTTAATGTACTGTGCTAAGGGTGGATACCAAGTTTGGGGATGTGACACGGTGGCTATGTCCTGAATAATCTGTATGATTTGTTTATAAAGGAGTTTTTTATAAGCTAGGAGCAAACAGGAGAAAACTTATTGGGTTATGTATCGTGCTAATATGTAATAATTTCCACTGGATGGGAAACAATTTTGTTGTGGAGATATAATGTCAGGGAGGTCACTGTCTTCCAGGATATTTTCTGGATCACCTTTGCTGTGAAATAGTTTTGAGCGGGACCTCATCTATACCTTATAGATCTCAGAAGGAGTGAAAACGAAAGTGAGTGTCAATTGAGTGTCATGTATGATTCTATGTAAGGTGTTCTGTATTTCAGAAAATTGAGGAGTAAACCTTTTTGCATTGTAAAAATATTTTGGCGGAATAGGATAGGCATTATCCTCTGACCGGAGAGGCAAGGTGAAACATCTCTAGCGCAGCGTTGGTCTCCAGAAAACTAAGTCTTAGGTTTCCAGACCCCTCTGGAACCACTGGAACCACACATCCCCATGTGTGTATATCATATGTTTTGTGCTTGTAATGTTGCGACAAACGTTAAAGTTCGTTATTCAGTTTGTTGTGTGTTTGTCCATTAATTTACCTTCTCCTTGGGTTGCTCTCCTTGATTTGATAAGACCTCTAATGCACTGTGAATACTTTTGAAAATTTGTATTTAATCGACAGACTAAAAAGAAGTTGCTAGTTTTACTTTAACAATTTAGAACTTACATATATAGTCAAGGAGCGCGCTCATTGACAAAATGCCGGGTAAGGGAAAGTTTTACTTTTAATAATATAAGATATAGTGAAATCTACGAAACTGAAAGAGTTATTTTCTTGTCATGATTAATTACTTGAAGAAATTGATTCCTCATTTGATTCGCCGGTGACG
>KZ807600.1:395655-408800 GCA_000696205.2 Oncopeltus fasciatus | reverse complement strand
GCCAATGTAGAGGGAATTGAATGAGATACCTGGCGCGTCCTGGTAGCACAATTGGCAAGTGCACCGGCCCGGATAGCAGGAGATCCAGGTTCGATTCCTGGCTGGGACAGTTAGATTTTTTATTCTATTCCCTCTCATTAATTGTTTAAAATTATTTCTTCAGAGTTTATATGTACCTGTAATTTGGTGTGCTTGTTTGTCTCTTAATAATTATTATTGCATTTTATTATGTCTTGTTATTTTATAATTATGAGAAACAATGTTATAATACACTTAGTGATGTTTATTGACAAAGGAAATATTTTAGGAGTTAAACAGAGATATTGAACAGAGGGGGTTTACGTAATTATATGTTTTGCTAAAAATTTAGCATGTCGCTTAGAGATGTAAATTGAAATGTTGAGTTGGTTATTAATCGAAATAACCCACTCAACATTTGGATAACATAATGAACGTACGAGATATAAAAATCTGATTACGACTTTACTTGAATTTGCAGGAAATTTTAAATACACAGGACACTTAATGAGAACAAGGGAAGTCCAATTTTAGGGTGGAATTGACACAGGGTAAATTGTATTTTTGAGGATGATAGAACAACAAAATCCCAATTAGTCCAAGTTTATACTACCATATAGATAAATTTTAGAAATGTCAATGCAGAGAACATCTCAATTGGCCAACTGTTGAAAATCAGGCCACCTTAGAATAGGTGGAAAACACTGACAAATGATAAGTTTTTAATAATAAAATTTATACTAATTTTTATCCGATTGAAATTTTGAATCATAATTGTGACAAAATAGTGCTTTTACCGTTTCTTCTTCCGGGTTGGACCGTGTCAAATCTTGTGATGGCTTCTTCAGGGCTGAAAAGAGAATTAATTAATTAATCATTCTCTTTTCAGCCCTGAAGAAGCCATCACATGATGTGCGAAAGCTCGGCAAATAACAACAATTTGACACGGTCGAACCCGGAAGAAGAAACGGTAAATACATCTGACGACCGTCGAAGCCTACGTGAACAAAATAGTGCTTGACACACCTTTGGAGAATTATTGGTGACCACGGAAAATGTGTGTAGTGATATATGTATAAGTGATGGAGAATATCTGAGAATGACTTGATTAAGTCGAAAACTTACGTTCTGAGAAATAAAATAAAATATATATATGGAGACCTACCTGACTTTTGATGAAAATAATTTAAAAAGTAATGTGTAGAAAAATGTAGTCCTAAAAGAAGCATCAGAGGCTACCAATAACCGATTTTATTCTTTCTATTATTCATATCGGTGTATACCATATACCGATTCTATTCTTATCTTATGTTTTATTATTTCTAGATCATTTTTACTTAAATATTTCAATTGACTTGTTCCGGGTACCGTAATAATATAAGGTAAATGGAGGAGAAAACTATCTGTAACTCAGAGTGGAAAAGGAATGAATAATAACGGAGGAAATGGAAAAGTGAAGATCCTTGAGGATGTTATAGGAATCAAGAAACTGGAGGATTCACTACAAAAAAGGAATAAGGGATTTTCAACCAAAATTCTCGTTCTACAGGCGGGAAATAGAAGTAATCAAGCTAATGGTGAAATTAAAGTTGTGACAACTAGAAAATGGTGAGGAATTACCCCACAGGTGAGAGAGAGACGTCCATTAGGGAATATATATATTTAACGACTCAGAAAGTACACTATGATAAAGATATTTTCCAAAGAAGAGCACGGAATGCCTTTAATATTTAACAACATTTTCTAAAAGTACGTATGTATAGAAAAGTTGAGAGATGGAGACTTCTGATATTTCACACAATTATTTTTGGTAAACTTACGTTCCCTCCAGTTGAGATTATTTGGAGAAAATATCTCTCTAACTATTAAATAATACATGTAATATTTCAATTTAAATAAATTTATGAATCATTTTAAAATTCTTTGACGTTTGTTGCGAGATGTTTATTTTATATGCTATTTTTTATTACCTCTTGGATTTTGGAATAGCTATCTATCGATCTATATACGAAAGACCAAATAGCTGCATGGTCCCTCAACCCCTGACTACACTTTTGTGAAGAAACTTTTTTTTAATTTTTATAAAACTTAAGGTCCATATCATTCTCCATACTAAGTTTACCAATATGCAGTGATACATACGTATTCAAATTTGTCTCCATTTACACGCTGTTTTTCTCAGCGGAACTGCAGGTCTTATCAATGTTAATGTCTTTTGATGGAGTATTATTAAAAATGCAATAAAAGTGTAGTATTTGATAAAAGGAATGTCCGAAGAAAAGATATAAATAAAAGTTGTTTTTTTTTATACACCGCGCATCAACTGCTGATGGTCATTAGCGCTTAAATAAACGTAAAGTGTAGTTTAAAAACTCAATAGGCGTTTTTACTTGTCTCTGTCTATACCTTTATGCACTGTGGATTCAGTTACAGATCAACTTTCTACACTGAATTTATTATTTTAACCCCTCATAGGGTAAACACTAGACCGGTATAGCTAAATACCAAAAGGGGCAAATCATTGAAATCCCAACGATGGAAAACCACCCCTTTCCTTTCTGCTCTACTGGATATTAACCCCTGAAATACCCTGTCAAAGAACTTACTAATATTAATTTATGTTTTCTATGTCCTTAATATAAGTGCAAAATATTAATTTTTCGATATATTACAGTTGTTAGTTTCATGATGAGTATAATAAAATAAAAACATTAATAATTTTGTTCACGTAGGCTTCCACGGTCTTCAAGAATATTCATAAATACTTCTTAAATACGCTCTTGGCCATTTATTAAAGTTACTTTTTGCCGAGATTTCGCATGTTATGTGATGGCTTCTTCAGGGCTGAAAGTAGAATGAGCGTCAGAACTACTCGAATTATGTACGAAAGCCCGACAAAAAGTAACTTTTCTGCATGGTCAAGAAATATTTAAGAATATTAATTATTGAATGATCATGTAATTAATGATCAATTTAAACCAGAATGGATCCTGAGCCATGATGAAGTGGATAAGGAGTGGAGTCTTATTGGGCGGCTGATTTGCAAACATTCAGTATTTTGTAACAACGTTTTCTTCAACCGTTGATGCCAACTTTGGAAAAGGTACACAGACACGGATGTGCACGTTCGTGACCACACACACACACACATTTACAAAAGGGATTTCGATATTGAATTCATTGAACGATCGTTAATTTCGTGTATGATTGATTAAGGAATGTATGAAAGGAAAAAAAGTGAATGGAGTTCCCTTTTTTTATACGAAAAGTTACTAGAAATCCGGGTAAGTGAATGAATTTATTCTTAGTGTTTCGGCCAGGAAAAATGTCTCTTCAGGCCAGAGCACGCACACATTTGCATATGAAGGGGAATACATTCTCCATCGATTGTACAATTTATTATGCATATCTGAGAAAAGCATAATCGTAGAAGTGTGCTCTAATAATACGAGAACGCTCCAACAATAAGTTGTTCAATTATAGGCGCACATACATGATCACTTATACAAGGGAAATGGAAGTAAATTTTCTAATGACGATTTAATCTACGATGTATGACCGAGAGATACAACAAAGGAAAAATAAAATAGTGTGGCNTTCAGTGCTATCATGAAGACGAGAGAAGACGTCCTGTCCCACAAAGTTATCATTTCCATGACCATGAAGAAGGAAGAGATTTAGAAATGTTAACTATGGTCACAGAGTGCTTCTCTAACTTTCTCTTTCCAAATAGTCTACAACAAATTTTAAAACGAAATATAGACGTCCCAAAATTTACGATGATTGAAATTCTGACTTGTAAAATAAATTTTCTCATTCACCTCTTCATTATTTCTTCCGCGTGAAAGATTTTGTGTGTGTTTGTTTATACTTTTGAAGTATGGCCAAGAGCTATGATAACACACATGAAGCTGCTTAACATTTCTTGGGATTATAAAAGCTAACGAAGAAGAAAATTTTACAAAATGATTTTAATTGTTGAAGAAAAAAAAAATTATTGGCAAACAATTAATGCAAGGGAATCGAATAAAAAAAAAATTATTTGCCCTTGCATTAATTGTTTAAAATTAATGTGGGATTAAACACCACAACTAAAAAAAAATATTTAAAAATTTTAATTATTACTGTTTAACAAGTTTGTTTGTTTTGTTGATATCAAAGCCCTCACTCATCTGAACTCAGTTGGAAGATGTTCAGCTCCTACGAGAATTTAGAGTTGAGTTCATCTCTCGAAATCTGAGCTCGTAGGAGTATGGTCCCCCGTTCCGAACGCTACTTACCCGATCAATATGGCATTTGGTCGTAGTGCACCTTCAACTAGAGTTATGTTTATTTAAACAATAGGAATGCTAATGTATGAAAGGCCCGTTACTCAGGAGCTGACGAAGTCAAAGAGATTTTTCATGCTAAATTAAAGATGAAATTAAATAAGAGGTTATGATTAATTTTATTAAGTTTGCGGGTAGGCGTTCAATCCCTCAAATTAATTTAAGCAGAGTTATTGTGGGGAAATTAAGCTATTCGCGTTGGTACCAATTCATGAGTTGGAAAGTCTGTACAGGCTCTAGCACCCGGAATTTTTTAAATAATGAATCCAAAAAAAAATTATTTTTGGAAACCCTTGAGTAAATTCGTTAATGGCTGAAATTTCTCTAGGGGAGTGGAGGTGAGGAAGTTTAACGGACCACCAAAATTTAAAATTTTTTCTCTTCGTTATTATTAGTGTTACAAGAAAAATGTTAAAAGCAAAATAAATGCAAATTAAAAAAAAATTTTTATCAAATGAAGGATATCAGGAATAATATTTAAGAATGTAATTCCGAGTGTTAAGTGTGCCCTTAAATTTTAATAATATGAAAACTAAATTCACAATTTAGGGCTTCTCATTTTATTCTCAGTTTTACAAAATAACTTTTCTAACAAAATATTTTTTGTTTGAAATCGAATAAGAAAATGAGGGGTTTGATAGGAGTGCAATATTTATAATCGTAATATCTTCATTTTTATTTGAGTTATGAGAAAGTTTACAGAATATAATAGATGTAAAATGTAGCTCTTAACGTTTATGTTCCATAAAATTACTAAAAGCGCTATTTGAGGATGAGATCTACGAATGTAACTCAGATGGGTGAGCTGCAAAAAGTATTGTTACAGTATTGTTACTGTAAATTAAGTTTACTCTCATTTATATCCCTCATTAATACATGAGTCTCCATAGAATACGAAGCTCTTGTGTGTTGGATTTTAAGCTTGGTTACAATAGTTCATTTTAGTAATAAATAAGTATAATAAACATATTCATAAGTAAACTATTTGATTTATAAACAAATTAATTGCCTCATTTAGGTAAGAGAACATGTTATGCTCACGGGGAAGATTGGTGATGTGTGCCGTGATTGGTTGAGACAGGGTAAATTCGGAGACCGAGGTATGCATAGAATTAATTCGGCAAATGTTATTTTACGGGGGATGACATGGCCGGGGGTGGACGCACGGGTGGCCAGCTTGCGGTGGACCTAGTGACAATCGGCTTACACATGCCTGGAGTGAGCATAATTAATCCACCCGCCCCCCTGACACAAGGCCAATATCTCGAATCCCATGTACATTCCACCCCCGCTGTCTCAGCAACCGCCGCCATATTGTTTTGTCTTAGTTCTCATGAAAAATAAAATAATTGAATAATTGTAGAATTAAATATTCCGATTCGTCCGCCATTAAATTTTTTTCTCGTAAAAGCGAAATTTATTTTTATGTATTGCATAAATTTAAATGTGAATTTCAAGCCCTCTTTGTTTAACGTTTTTATATTAGTTAATCGTAGAACTATTTTTATGGCAGTTTCTAAACATGAGGTAATCAATAAATCAACACAATCTATGTATATTACAAATTCCTATTGTTTAAATTAATGACAGGTTATAGAACTGTTAATACTCTCTCACATCTCTTCACCTTTTTTGATTTTCCGAAAAATTGTATATCTTTTCAATATAACAAGAATTTTTTTAGTTTTTTCATTTCAATTGTGATCGGTCTGGTAGTAAAACTATAAGCAAAGCGTTTACAGAAATCGTTGCATTCTCACTTATAAATTTAAGTCGCTGGCATAGTGGTGAATGCAGTAAATGTGGTTTCTGGGATTCATTGAAAAGTATAATTTGATTAATTTGGCCCATGGGTTTAACAAGAGAAGTTGTAAATTCACACTCTCACTGACCAAGAGACATCATGGCGAAAATAGCAATTATTGGTCTAGTAGGCCTTAAAATATCATAAATTATGGAAAATTCGAAATAAATTATTATAAATATTGTTGGTTACTTGACTTATGATATAATAATAATTTAAAACACATTTGATCCTTAAAAAATATATTAATTACTTAAAAAATTGTAAAAAAAAAAAAAGAAAATTTTTCAATGCCTATTTCAAAGTACTAATATGCTCCTAGCTGGACACCATATAAGCATATACTATTTTGCGGACTTTTGCAGGACAATATTCTGTCAATTTCTATAATTAATTCTCTTACTGCAATGATTCCGACAGCTGTTTTTCTTCGAGTCTTAAAGTCAGGTAGAGCTGCAGAGACAAAGATTCATAAAATGCAGGGAAAATTGTACTCAGCAATGGCAGAAAGCATTGAGAGCCATGTACACCGAAATTAGCCCGTCACGCAGGAGCTGTGTTATCTAAGCCGATTTCCCACAGTTCATTAAAATGATCAATAAGTTTGTCATTAAAATGGTCAAAAGACTGACCATAAAAGAGAGAGAAATATGAGTGAATATAAAGGACACTAAACAAAGGGTTTAATCCCGTGCCGGGATTCGAGAATAAACACATTCTTAACGCGTGTTTCACTTTGGCATTTATGACCTGTTGCGGGACTGGGGTGGGTATTTGTCATATTAGCATTTTTATTGGATAGAGTAAGATTTGGCGAGTGGAACGTGTTGCTGACCATATACCTTTACCGTGGGTCAAGAATAAACATATTTTTAACAAGTGGTTCTTCATGGTCCTCTAAGGCCAGTTGCGATACTGGGAGGGGGTTTTTAATAATATTATAAATATTTAAACTTGATTTCTATCGAAAAAATATCGATTTGGCTTAACATATTCAGTTGTTACAATTATTTATTTACAATTTTCAAAAAATTATTTATGTGACCAATATATAAATAAAGATTCTCTTATTAGTTATTAATATGAAACTGCATGTTTCAATTTAAATAAATTTATGTATTATGTTAAAATTCTTTGACGTTTGTTGCGAGATGTTTATTTTATATGCTATTTTTTATTACCTCTTGGATTTTGGAATAGCTATCTATCGATCTATATACGAAAGACCAAATAGCTGCATGGTCCCTCAACCCCTGACTACACTTTTGTGAAGAAACTTTTTTTTAATTTTTATAAAACTTAAGGTCCATATCATTCTCCATACTAAGTTTACCAATATGCAGTGATACATACGTATTCAAATTTGTCTCCATTTACACGCTGTTTTTCTCAGCGGAACTGCAGGTCTTATCAATGTTAATGTCTTTTGATGGAGTATTAATAAAAATGCAATAAAAGTGTAGTATTTGATAAAAGGAATGTCCGAAGAAAAGATATAAATAAAAGTTGTTTTTTTTTATACACCGCGCATCAACTGCTGATGGTCATTAGCGCTTAAATAAACGTAAAGTGTAGTTTAAAAACTCAATAGGCGTTTTTACTTGTCTCTGTCTATACCTTTATGCACTGTGGATTCAGTTACAGATCAACTTTCTACACTGAATTTATTATTTTAACCCCTCATAGGGTAAACACTAGACCGGTATAGCTAAATACCAAAAGGGGCAAATCATTGAAATCCCAACGATGGAAAACCACCCCTTTCCTTTCTGCTCTACTGGATATTAACCCCTGAAATACCCTGTCAAAGAACTTACTAATATTAATTTATGTTTTCTATGTCCTTAATATAAGTGCAAAATATTAATTTTTCGATATATTACAGTTGTTAGTTTCATGATGAGTATAATAAAATAAAAACATTAATAATTTTGTTCACGTAGGCTTCCACGGTCTTCAAGAATATTCATAAATACTTCTTAAATACGCTCTTGGCCATTTATTAAAGTTACTTTTTGCCGAGATTTCGCATGTTATGTGATGGCTTCTTCAGGGCTGAAAGTAGAATGAGCGTCAGAACTACTCGAATTATGTACGAAAGCCCGACAAAAAGTAACTTTTCTGCATGGTCAAGAAATATTTAAGAATATTAATTATTGAATGATCATGTAATTAATGATCAATTTAAACCAGAATGGATCCTGAGCCATGATGAAGTGGATAAGGAGTGGAGTCTTATTGGGCGGCTGATTTGCAAACATTCAGTATTTTGTAACAACGTTTTCTTCAACCGTTGATGCCAACTTTGGAAAAGGTACACAGACACGGATGTGCACGTTCGTGACCACACACACACACACATTTACAAAAGGGATTTCGATATTGAATTCATTGAACGATCGTTAATTTCGTGTATGATTGATTAAGGAATGTATGAAAGGAAAAAAAGTGAATGGAGTTCCCTTTTTTTATACGAAAAGTTACTAGAAATCCGGGTAAGTGAATGAATTTATTCTTAGTGTTTCGGCCAGGAAAAATGTCTCTTCAGGCCAGAGCACGCACACATTTGCATATGAAGGGGAATGCATTCTCCATCGATTGTACAATTGATTATGCATATCTGAGAAAAGCATAATCGTAGAAGTGCGCTCTAATAATACGAGAACGCTCCAACAATAAGTTGTTCAATTATAGGCGCACATACATGATCACTTATACAAGGGAAATGGAAGTAAATTTTCTAATGACGATTTAATCTACGATGTATGACCGAGAGATACAACGAAGGAAAAGTAAAATAGTTAGGCTTCAATGGATCTGGTAATAGCGAAAATCACTCAAGATAATTGAGGACAATAAAGAGAACGAAAAATTTTCAATTCATGTTTTGATGAAATTAGGATCATTGCAGGCAAAGATAAATTTAAATAAAAATTTTCTGGGAAACATGGTATGTGGTGGAAAACTTTTTAAAAATCAATTTTCGAAATTTAAGAGTCTTGAAGCGTTAAAGTACACATTTTGAGGAGTGGGTCAGAGTTATAACTATGACTTTCAGAGTGTTTAAAAAAGTCTATTTTGCAAGAAAATAAATAGAAAGTCGTATACAAATTTCTGTGCAAACAAGCATTGATATTTATTTTAATGTTTAGATAGGAAATTATAAGCACAAAGACATATCAAAAGATTATGTAAAAGTTAATAGGCATACTCAAAATATTCATTAACTTAATTGATTGATGTTTTAAAATATCTTAAAATAAAAGTTATAACAAGAAATACAAGTTTTCTAATAACACGAATAATAATTTGCAATAGTGTGATGATCAGTTATCATTTTTTAATTGCTTTTCGGACAGAAAATAACCAATAACATAGGCACCAAGTCTTTGGATGAGTTTGGCCTATATTTCTATATTTTCTCCTAAAGATCTCTTCATTTAAATTCTTAATTATGATACTTAGGAACCAAGGAATACGATACTGTGAGTGTGGGATCTTCTGCAGCCTGTTTATCGAGTCTATCGTCATCATTCCAATTGCCTCAGCAATGAGCTCTCTCGGCTACTTAAACGTGACCGAGGAACACACTTATACCTTGCAGATGACACCTTATCTTCTCAATAGTTGGTGAGTAATAGCGCTGATTTTGAAGTGACTTAATTTGAGTTGAGTATCGAAGTCTATGACTTGACCGGTCCGTAAAGAAATTAGTGGTGCACAACCATTACTGCATTCTAGACGAAAATCTCCCAGATTTAAAATACCTAGATTTAACTTTTTAATAATTTCTTAAAGTTTTTCCTAAACGGGAATCGGCTCTTATATATTTTTTAGTCTTAATTTGGAGATCCCTTACAACCCTCCACGTCGACTCAAACGAAGATGGCTCCGTGACCTTCTGGGGACATAGTCTGTAAATAATTTGAGAGTGGTGTCATTGGTCACCTTCTCTCCTTATGTGATTGACATTGAATGTCATTTTTTTGAATTTCATTGTAATTAAATTACAAACAGAATGTAATAAATAAATACAAGTTTGGCCGTTGATTCGGTCTTTTCGGCAATTTGAACAAATAAAAACTAATTTGTAAACCAAAAATGTTTTTGTTGTAGCCAATTTTGTGGCCAAAATTTCAGGCTCTTTTTCAGGACAATGGGGATGCTGGAAGGAGAGAGTCTCCTACTCTGGGATAACTATTTCTTTACATTATCGAAGAAGGGAACAAATAAATTATTCAATGATGATAAAAATTACTCTACACATAAAGTTTAATGATTAACAGTATAATTTAAAATAATATAGGATCTTATATTCTTCATAAATAAATGCAATAAAATAATGTGAAGCAAATTATTTATTTCTCTATCATAATTACATAACCCCTGAAATACCCTGTCAAAGAACTTACTAATATTAATTTATGTTTTCTATGTCCTTAATATAAGTTCAAAATATTAATTTTTCGATATATCACAGTTGTTTGTTTCATGATGAGTATATGGATAAAAAAAATATAAACATTAATAATTTTGTTCACGTAGGCTTCCACGGTCTTCAAGAATATTCATAAATACTTCTTAAATACGCTCTTGACCATTTATTAAAGTCACTTTTTGCCGAGATTTCGCATGTTATGTGATGGCTTCTTCAGGGCTGAAAGTAGAATGAGCGTCAGTACTACTCGAATTATGTACGAAAGCCCGGCAAAAAGTAACTTTTCTGCATGGTCAAGAAATATTTAAGAATATTAATTATTGAATGATCATGTAATTAATGATCAATTTAAACCAGAATGGATCCTGAGCCATGATGAAGTGGATAAGGAGTGGAGTCTTATTGGGCGGCTGATTTGCAAACATTCAGTATTTTGTAACAACGTTTTCTTCAACCGTTGATGCCAACTTTGGAAAAGGTACACAGACACGGATGTGCACGTTCGTGACCACACACACACACACATTTACAAAAGGGATTTCGATATTGAATTCATTGAACGATCGTTAATTTCGTGTATGATTGATTAAGGAATGTATGAAAGGAAAAAAAGTGAATGGAGTTCCCTTTTTTTATACGAAAAGTTACTAGAAATCCGGGTAAGTGAATGAATTTATTCTTAGTGTTTCGGCCAGGAAAAATGTCTCTTCAGGCCAGAGCACGCACACATTTGCATATGAAGGGGAATACATTCTCCATCGATTGTACAATTTATTATGCATATCTGAGAAAAGCATAATCGTAGAAGTGTGCTCTAATAATACGAGAACGCTCCAACAATAAGTTGTTCAATTATAGGCGCACATACATGATCACTTATACAAGGGAAATGGAAGTAAATTTTCTAATGACGATTTAATCTACGATGTATGACCGAGAGATACAACAAAGGAAAAATAAAATAGTGTGGCTTCAATGGTCTGGTAATATCGAAAATCACTCAAGATAATTGAGGACAATAAAGAGAACGAAAAATTTTCAATTCATGTTTTGATGAAATTAGGATCATTGCAGGCAAAGATAAATTTAAATAAAAATTTTCTGGGAAACATGGTATGTGGTGGAAAACTTTTTAAAAATCAATTTTCGAAATTTAAGAGTCTTGAAGCGTTAAAGTACACATTTTGAGGAGTGGGTCAGAGTTATAACTATGACTTTCAGAGTGTTTAAAAAAGTCTATTTTGCAAGAAAATAAATAGAAAGTCGTATACAAATTTCTGTGCAAACAAGCATTGATATTTATTTTAATGTTTAGATAGGAAATTATAAGCACAAAGACATTCATATCAAAAGATTATGTAAAAGTTAATAGGCATACTCAAAATATTCATTAACTTAATTGATTGATGTTTTAAAATATCTTAAAATAAAAGTTATAACAAGAAATACAAGTTTTCTAATAACACGAATAATAATTTGCAATAGTGTGATGATCAGTTATCATTTTTTAATTGCTTTTCGGACAGAAAATAACCAATAACATAGGCACCAAGTCTTTGGATGAGTTTGGCCTATATTTTCTCCATTTCTCCTAAAGATCTCTTCATTTAAATTCTTAATTATGATACTTAGGAACCAAGGAATACGATACTGTGAGTGTGGGATCTTCTGCAGCCTGTTTATCGAGTCTATCGTCATCATTCCAATTGCCTCAGCAATGAGCTCTCTCGGCTACTTAAACGTGACCGAGGAACACACTTATACCTTGCAGATGACACCTTATCTTCTCAATAGTTGGTGAGTAATAGCGCTGATTTTGAAGTGACTTAATTTGAGTTGAGTATCGAAGTCTATGACTTGACCGGTCCGTAAAGAAATTAGTGGTGCACAACCATTACTGCATTCTAGACGAAAATCTCCCAGATTTAAAATACCTAGATTTAACTTTTTAATAATTTCTTAAAGTTTTTCCTAAACGGGAATCGGCTCTTATATATTTTTTAGTCTTAATTTGGAGATCCCTTACAACCCTCCACGTCGACTCAAACGAAGATGGCTCCGTGACCTTCTGGGGACATAGTCTGTAAATAATTTGAGAGTGGTGTCATTGGTCACCTTCTCTCCTTATGTGATTGACATTGAATGTCATTTTTTTGAATTTCATTGTAATTAAATTACAAACAGAATGTAATAAATAAATACAAGTTTGGCCGTTGATTCGGTCTTTTCGGCAATTTGAACAAATAAAAACTAATTTGTAAACCAAAAATGTTTTTGTTGTAGCCAATTTTGTGGCCAAAATTTCAGGCTCTTTTTCAGGACAATGGGGATGCTGGAAGGAGAGAGTCTCCTACTCTGGGATAACTATTTCTTTACATTATCGAAGAAGGGAACAAATAAATTATTCAATGATGATAAAAATTACTCTACACATAAAGTTTAATGATTAACAGTATAATTTAAAATAATATAGGATCTTATATTCTTCATAAATAAATGCAATAAAATAATGTGAAGCAAATTATTTATTTCTCTATCATAATTACATATATATATA
>KZ807600.1:355466-366350 GCA_000696205.2 Oncopeltus fasciatus | reverse complement strand
CTTGATATCACATTATATTATAATTCTCTATTATACTAATTTCAAATATTACTGTATTCTCATGACATTGTATTTCTACAGCCCTGAAGATGGCTTACAATGTAAGCCGAAACGTTGGCAGATAATCCTTTATTAAAAAAATACATTTTTTTAATTTGTGTTTTTTTGGATCTACCTCGACCGAACCCCAAGTAAAATCATCTTAGAATAATATCTACGGTCAACAAACTCTCTCTCTGTATCTTTACAATTTTACACAAATTGTTTCTCAAAAATGTCATGTTGACCCCTACAGTGACTTCATAATGGATTTAAGTCGGTCGAAGAAGTGTCCTTTCCTTTGCCAAAAGACCTGGTGCAGAACAGAAGAACGTTTGGTAATAAAAGTATGTCCAATTATGTTTTTGTTTTATGTAACTCCTAAACTTGCAGTGATTTAATTCTTCACCAACTTTTCTGATTATTTATTTTATAAATGCAGCAGTTGGTAACTTCCAAGTTGGTCAAACTCCCCTCACGCGTTCTGTTTATGTACGATACAATCTGCTATATACAATCAATTTTCACAATTAACTACGTTATTCGCTTTCTATTTATAATTCAACAAAAATATGTATTGATAATGTTAAAAAAATATTAATTTTCTTATCATATAAGTTAATGACAACTTCTTTTCCTATTTTGGAACTCCTTGGAGATTTTAGGGATAATTTGAATTCACCGTTCACCAGGAACATTGTAAAAGGCAGATTGTAGAGTCGAGGACAGATAGATTTTTTATTCTGTTCCCTCTCATGAATTATTTATTATTTAAAAGAATTTACCGCATCTTGTGGGAAAAGAGCTGTGTAGTTTTAGTGGAGAACTACTTCAGCTTAATATATAAATAAAAAATATATTTTTTTCTTAGTCATTAATCATAATATTAGAATTTATTGTCAAAAATATAAATAATTTTCAGTTTCAATAGTCTAGACCGAGAAATAAAATCTATAAATCATTTGAAAAAAAAAAAAAAAAAGAATTAAAAGGAAAAACATTATATAAAATTGGTTTATTTTCTGTAGATATGTTGATTTTACAGTTGATAGTAGTGTTTATTTATTTTATTGTCATTCGATCCATTAATAAGCTTATGATTATTTATTATCAATTTAGAAATAATTTATTTTAATATTTAATGTAAATCCCACTTGTGAATATTTGAATTTATGCTTATATTTATATGTAAAAAGTTAACTAACCAACTTAATTACGAGATTTTTATAAACATGTTATTCTTAATTTAACTTCATTATTGACGCTACCCTCTGCATGAATGAAATATCTTTAAAATAATAAAAGCTAGGAGAGGTGCACTTCAAAGGGTGATATACATAAAATATATATATATATATATTAAATCAGTTATTAATCATTCAATTTTTTAAAATATATGTTTGTATTTTTATGAATCAAATGTTGCAATAAACTTTAAGCAGAGAATGGGGTACTTTTTTGTTGGAAATCTTTGGATCATTTAAGTTTTATCATTTTATTTGAATTTGTATATTGTATTATTTAAAGTTACATCATGTTTCATCAGATTCTTTAGTTGAGCCGATTGTCGGACACTCCCGACTCACTTATGCAAGAACGTCTGACTCGGGGAACCTGTAGCCAGGATCTTGTCCAGGGGAGCGCGGCCAACCTTGCAGCCTCCTCCGGAGGGGAGGGGGACCGGCGTGCCAAGGGTACGCGAGAGCCGACCTAGATAGAGTGCGGAGGACGGCCTGCCAGCTACCCGTACAGGAATAGCGGAGGACTCTGTCCAACTGTAGGGGGTATATTTAGATCTCTTCTGGCGGACACGGGGCTTCGTCTGGGAGGTTCTGCCCACGGAGGAGCCTTCCGGATATAGACCTGTAGGAGGACCTCCGTCTCTTTCGGGGTGTGGCTTCAGACGGGGATGTCGGGGGATACCAGGTTCTGCAGAGGCCTTCGTTGCCAACTTCTGCAAAGGTGTGCACTCCTACTAAAACGGGCCTGCCTCATTCCATGAGCGTCAGGAAGAATATATAGCTATCTACCGGCGATATCATAGTGATATCAAATAACCTAATATGTAGTTGGTAAAAGAAAAAAAAACTGAAGAGTGAAGTTATCTGCTCAATCACTCACATAAACTGGTTAAATAACTCCTAAAGCTGCTTTGCAGCATCTTAATATTTAAGATTCAATCTTTGAAGAGCTGCATAAACGAAATAGATTTCATATTGTTATTACGTCATAACAATTTGTGTTGTAAAAAAAAAAATGAATTTTTAAATTGCTTTTGACAAAGAGAACCAATCTACTTGGTTGGGATTGCGCCTTTATTGAGTAAACTCAAGTTAAATTAGAAATATATTGGAAAAGATATTTACGATATTGAACTTATTGAAGATTGATGATTTAAGGGATAGTTTTTTTTTGCTTTTTTTGTGTTGTAAATAATGAGCCATAATCACATTGAAATCATATATATTTAATTATTAGATGAATTTAGTTGGGGTTCGGTCAAGGAACTTCAACTAAAATCATTTAATGATTCAATCNACGTTGGCAGATAATCTTTAAAAAAAATAAACTTTTTTTTTAAATTTGAATTTTTTTGGATCTACCTTGACCGAACCCCAACTAAAATCATCTAATAATAATATATACGGTCAAAAAAGCTCTATTTTTGAACATATCTATTTAATCTTTGCTATAATGTGGATTGGTTATCTTCTTTTGTCCATCATTTTTATATTTTAGTATTACTGGGGGCTGAACCAGCAGGACGATGAAGAAGAGGCCACTCAACTCTCTGTGTTACATTTCTAATTAACAAGCTTACTAAGCATTGAATTAATTAAAGTTATAGCTTATAGGTATAAATAAAAAAATTATTATAATAGTATAATCAATATAAAGTATCGTTTTTTTCAAAGGTTCTTAGTAAAAATATAGAAGAATTTTGAAAATTGTCCATTTGGCCCGCTTGTATAACACAGATTATTTTTACAAATTTTTAAGGATAGTATTTTGTCGCCTTATATATTGGATTGANATATAAATTTTTTTATATTTTTCGAATAAAATAATATGTAATTGTTTCTAATGCTTTCAGTAAAAATCTATGTTGCTCAAACCAATTTTTAAGATTCTAGAGCTGAATTCCATTTACAAATTATATGGACCAATGGTGTCCAGAGTCAGATATATGAAAAGTTTAGTAGAAATTTTATCCCGGAGAGTTTTATTCGTTGAGGAAGATGTAGAGGAGTTCGCACCTAGTTATAAATATAACATAACCATTTTCTGTATATAGCCTGTGGGCTAAAAATTGCTAAGGGATTGCTAAGGAGGAGGATGGCTAAGGGATTGCTAAGGGATTGCTAAGGGATTGCTAAGGATTGCTAAGGGATTGCTAAGGGATTGCTAAGGGATTGCTAAGGGATTGCTAAGGGATTGCTAAGGATTGCTAAGGGATTGCTAAGGGATTGCTCAAATGTGTTTGAGTTACGGTCATGGCTTCCTGAAATCTTCAGAGGGGAGAGACTTGGTTACGGTGGCTGCAGGAGAATGAGAACCACGTTGTTGTTTTTTTCCCCTCACCCCATGAGAGAAGAGAATTGTGCAAGGAGAAACGAAAGCCGTTCTCTGAAGGAGCCAGGACAGAGTCGGCCTTGTGCTCAAGGCGCAGCCAGCCCGGCGGCCGAGGATTCGCCAGGGGTCCCGTACCTGGCAAATCTCTACCTCGGCACCTTGTGGGGAAGACCTTGGACTTCCATGTCCTGCCGAACGGGACGGGCGGATCCCACGGAAAGTGGGAGTGTGAGGAAATACGTACGGCTTTTCCAGAAATCGTTTTCAACTCCATGTTTCTCTGGAAGGCCCACCAGCAGACCTCGTACTTTGGAAAATATATGTGAGTGCGCGATACATATATACTTCCCTACAATACATAATAGCACACTGATTTTTTATACTCTTTTTCTGAATAAAGGACGTTCAAGTCATCTTTTTTTTTAAAATCAAATTCTGCTCACTGAGCATAAAAATAAATTACTAAAGGAACATTTTATTCTTTTTAGATTTTAATAAATAGGTTTATATAATGAAATGTAAAATTGGTCTTTCAAACAGCCGACCTTAGGAGTTCAACTATTAAATAATACATGAACTAGTGATATTTAAAATTTTTGAATTTTGCAGTTTATTTTAAATTTTAAAAATCTCACTTATCAAAACTAATTAAAGTTTCTGAGATGATTTTAGTTGGGGTTCGGTCAAGGTAGATCCAAAAATACACAAATTTAAAAAATGTATTTTTTAATAAAGGATTTATCTGCCAACGTTTCGGGGTTCAGGGCTATCATGAAGATGAGAGAGGACGTCCTGTCCCTAAGTTCACATTTCCATGACTTTGTGTTTTTTTTTGGATCTACCTTGACCGAACCCCAACTAAAATCATCTCAGAATAATAACTACGGTAAAAAAAAAAACTCTCCTAATTAAAGTTTGTTCATTAATAAAATTATTAATTATTGATTTTTCGTTTATCTTCACAGGAAGGCTCTTTAGTGAACAAAAGCGCTTTTTGTACACTTCCAGCATCCAAGAAATCTTGAAAAAATGTATTTCCAAAAAAAAAAAAAAATTCTAGGGTCAACTGTTGGGTCAGATTTATTGCTGGAATTTTTTGAAAAATATTTGCTTGAAAAGCACCTGCCATATCGAGATCTGTTGAAGATGTAAATTCTGAATGAACAAGTCAATATAATCTTACAAATTAATTCCTGCCTATTATTCGCCTTCATATGTAGCTCAAAATGATTTAGCGGAATTTTCAGAATTACTCTTTCTACCGAAGATAGATTTTAAATTCTTAAGTAATTTACATAGATATCAGCATCGATAATTTTAAATAAACTTGAATCTTTTATATACATGGTCAAATTTATATTTCATATAATTTTGAACTTTAGAATAGTCAGAGTAATATTATGGAAATGTATTCTCTGAAATCTCTCAAAGTAAATTCATACGCTAATGAGTTCCTTTGAATAAACGCGGAATAATTTTTATAATATTCTGAGAGACTAAAATTTAATACTCCATGCAAGGATCAAGTACAGTACTTGTTCAATTACAGTTTGAGAGGAATATAAGTCGTCCCATGCTGTGTATGACCTCCGTCTTCCAGCTTTGAGCGAGATATTGGTATCGGGGTTCAATACCCGTAATGACAGGTTTCAGAGTCACACCAAAGGAACGTAGAATAACCTATTTCATTAGATCTTAGGACCTACCTATCAGTATTCATCAGATATGACTTATCAACAGGTTAGGGAAAGAAAGTTATAACGCTTTGTTTGGTATTGACAACTTTGTTCAATTCTTAATTTAATGGAGTTGAACTTATAGGATTATGTATATGTGTTCATACATATATGCATAATCCTCACTCATGTGCATGCGTGTGCAAGAGAGCTTGTGTGTGTGTGTGCATAAGTCCGTCGTTTTAAAAATAAAAACACCACTCTATAGTTGAACTTCTTTCGATGAATCATTGAATGAGTTTTTAATTTTTGAACTTGAATATAAAGGAGGAATGCTAAATTAGAAAATCATTATCTCTTCAATTTCATTAGTACACATTAAAAAAATATATATGAAAGTAAATAAAAAGCGTAGAATGTAATATTCCAGTAGTGTAATAACTATTTAAGTCAAACTGTTACCAACGGACTAATTAAGGATGTGCCTATAAGGATTGAATTATACATTCTCTATTTGCACCCTTTTTTGAAATCTGAAGTACAGATTTATAAGTTCTTAAACAGCATACACAAGTTCACAATATTATTTATATATATAAAATGGGATGTGTGTATGTATGTAACGTATGGACTTCAAAACGGTTGGGCCGATGAAATTTTCAGGGAATCCTCAGAATATTCAGGCGGATGACACAGTGAAGCCTGATTTTTGATTTTCGGTCTGCGGGTGGAGGGGCGTGGCAAAATCAAATTTTCATTTCCAATTTGCCTTAAATACATGTGTTTCTTTTTTGATTCAGCCCATATCTACACCATATGTAAATTATTCTGTGAAAAAACTTTATGATAGGTATTCCATGAATTTTTATTTGAAGGCCAAATTAAACAAACAAGGACTTCTAGCGCTAATTGTATATCTCTAGAATAGAGGTATAAATCTATACGAAAGTCATTTATCCTTCCAAGGAAGAAACAACTACCATTAAAGAGTATAATAATGTTGTCACAAATATACACATCTAAAATTAATTTTATTTTAATAATTATATAAATGTTCTNAAAAAAAATATCGGCCTAACGAAGTTTGCCGGGTTCGCTAGTATATATATATATATAATGAAACCCTCGTGGTTGTGATATATAGTTCCCAACAGGTGGGATAGAGAGTGCAGTGAACATACAAAAAGGAAAGAATCACAAAGAGTAAAATTTTCGGGGAGACTTCTTGCCCTTCGTCAGTAAGGAGTGAAAAGTGACTGGGCTCTCTTCCGAAAGGCGAGAAGTCTCCCCGAAAATTTTACTCTTTGTGATTTTTTCAATGTCGTTGTGTGACACACACACACACACACACACACACACACACACACACACACACACATATATATATATTCACTCATCTCCAGCGTGATCCAGCACGTAAAGTAAAATGCTTTATTTTAGATGGAGGATACCTATAGCATATGGTTAATTCAACTACAAAAGAAAAGCTCTGAGCAATATTCTTAGATGGCAGCGTCCTTTGAGGAAGCACTATGGACAAAATTCCACCGTTATTTTCAACTGCTTCCCAACTGATGCAACTCAAGAAGGAACCAAGTCAGCAGAGTTTCAAAGCCAGGAACTTCTTCTGAAGTAATTTTTCAGAAAACCGTCCATGCAGTTAAGGCATAAGACAATTTAGCTTACAAAATATATAGGACAAAGAACATCTTATATTGACGACCATGTAAAACCGGAAACAAAAGGCATAAAAGTGCAACAGGCTGCAGAGGATGCTGAAGTTTTGATTGAGCAAACTGAGAATCATTTTGCAGAATCTAACAATGTAGCCTTTCGGAGTGAAGGTGTGCTTCTTCTCCTAATGGGCCTAAGATACAACAAGAACAGTGGTTCCATAAAACAGAAGAGGATTTAGAAGATTTAGATACACAAACCCGAACTTTGAGTTTGATCCAGATCTCGCCCTTTTCAATCATGCGTTTGGGGTAAGGTCGCATATTTGTTTTTTTTTAGCATGAGTAAGGAAACTTGTTATTCCTCATGGAACAATAGTTTTGCATTCAGCTCACTGCAGGTAAACATTGTTTACTAGAGAAATGACAGTTCAAATTGGGGAACACCTCATCTAAGCATTGCATCTCGCTGGCCTCGAACCCACGTTTCAAGTACTGGTACCGCCAAGTCGTCATGGCTTGGAGGCCAAATAAGCCCCTGACGGTTGGATGGGTTGGAAAAGAAACCGGACGGGTCTGGCGACTATTCCAATGGCCAAGAACGCTGCATCTGGCACTCTGCCAAAGAAGATGTCATGTGCATCTAAGAAGGGTTGTAGAGCCTTGTATCATCTGATCATCCACGTGATGACATTCATCAGGCGTAAGAATTCTCCTGTGAAAGCACGATAGAAATTGAAATTGAAGATTTCAATTTAACAGTCTCTTAGGAATATTTTATTTTTGAATTTTCATTTTTCTTTTTTTTAATTAAGTAAATTTATTTCTAAATAACCTAGGGGCCTAAATAATTAACTTTATTCCCATTTTCACAATTAATATTCGACAAGGTAAGACTACAGGTGATAAAAATTAAAATTAAAAGATAATCATTGAAAAGTTACGTTGTCTTTGGCACATGGCGATAATTATACAGAACATAAAGTTTTCGGAACCGAGGTTTTGGAAAATTTGGTTTCGATTATCATAAACTTGATATTGGAAAAAGCAGGAATCTGATAGACGTTTCTAAAATAAAGTTTTTGTTCTGTAATTTTTTTTTTTGTTGAGAATTTTCATTTAAATTAGGGATTTAGAGCTTTGACCGTTTCAACACTCACTTATCGTGATATATTTACCGTTTCTTCTTTCGGGTTGGACCGTGTCAAATTGTTGTTATTTGCCGAGCTTTCGCAGAGTTGTAAAATATAATTTTGAAATTATAAAATTACTTTTACAACTCTCATTCTCTTTTCAGCCCTGAAGAAGCCATCACATGACGTGCGAAAGCTCGGCAAATAACAACAATTTGACACGGTCCAACCCGGAAGAAGAAACGGTAAATTCATCTGACGACCGTCGAAGTCTACGTGAACATTTATCGTGGTATGTTTTTGCAATTTTATGAAATTTGCCAATTTCAACCTTTGACGGAATTTACATTTCTATACTTAACAGGCAGAAAATTGTATGTAATTCAAATTTAAAATCAGTTAAATGTTATTTTGAATGCATAGTTTTCAAATTTTTAATTAAACCGTTTAAAAATTCACAAAATTTATTTGTCTTTAGCAACGGAAAGCTATTCCATTGTTTTTTTGTTTCTTTTTGGATAAAAATTAGTGATAATCAATGTTATAATTATAATTAGTTTATAATTATATAAAAAAAAAAAACTGTGGAGAAATTTTAATAACCATTTTTATGGGTCGTGGTTTTTAATTATTAAAAATATTTGGAGTTCACTCTACCAGAAATGTGAGATTACTTCATTCGAAGTACACGACTTTGTACTGGACAGAAAAGCAGGAGGTAGAAGCTGACCCAAGCCAGTGGTGCGAAGAGAGCTTGGGAAGGCGATCCACGGAGAGTATGAGGCCAAGGGGAGTCCGCAGAAGGAGGTCAAGGTGACCATGACGTCATGGCTGCTTTGACTTGGTCTCTCGGGGGCGGGAGGGAGGTTGGGGGCGGCTAGCTGGGGTCAAGGGGTGGTGGAGGGGGTGGCAGACCTCTGACCTCTGGAGGATCCGGCTGACTTCTCGTGGTTGTAATAGGGAATCCCATTGCCTAAGTTCATCGGGCAACTTGGGAAGCGGCTGTAGCAGAAGGAGTCAGAACATACATGGTACGAAAGAACCATAGCATATACCCGACTATTTGAGACAACTTTCCCATTTATCATTGAAGATACTTATGAAACATTGGTGAGTTTTCTCAATTGATCTTACAACTCGGAAAAAGCAATGAGTCTAAAAGGTGAGATCACTAAGGCTGGCTCTGGAGCGTTCGGGAAGAACGAGGATGGTAATAATCGTAGTTATAAACTTAAATATACTCTAATTTAATTTAAAACACATACGTTTAAAATTTTGAGAAAATCAATTTTAACAAATTTAAAAATTAATTTTTGTCTACCAAGGTCCCTTACCCATCATATGGTTTTTGCCAAAATAATTTTTTTTTTGTTTGCGACAGAAAAGCCAGAACACCAAAGTTTGTTTCTATGTTTTAAAAATAAGAAAATCTGCCCAACCCTAGAATATACATTCGGAAATATATTTTCCTTTAAATTGGATTTCGTAAAAATGTTATACAATACGAATGTTCTAAAACTATATTTTTGAGCAATTTATTTCATTGTAGGACTAATAACGAAGAAGTTACTGTTGAATTTTCATCCACCCCCACGATTTCAGCCTTTAATAAATTATTGAAAAGTTTGCTTAGTAAAAAAAAGAAACCTTACTACCAAACCAAATTCCGTCTCTTTATTATATTATTATGAAAATGGTGGAAGCTATATATATATAGACTTATTTTTTTAAAGTTAAAGTTAAAACTTTTTTTTTTTTTTTTTTTTTTTTTTGTAGGAGGAGTAATTACATGACATGGGAAGTTCGTGTAGGATAGTGAGAAATTTGCTTAGTTTACACAGCTCCCGCTCCATTTTGTCCCCCCCCCCCTCCTGAAGTAAATAAATAAAAATTTAGAGACAGCGATATTGACCCACGCTATAACCAATTAAGGCATCGTCCATACTCCTGTTTTCCCATTGAGCTGGACATGATACACTTGTCATTCCGTAGCTATATTTCTAGATTTACTGCAGGGAAAAGACGGTTCAAAGTCGACCCTGACGACTCTAGGTGGGCTTTCGTCTTGAGCTCGCGACTCCATCTTCAGGGGGTTCGCCAGGATGTGGAAAAGTGAGCCAGCTGCAGCCGGGTACGTCGAAGTTCTTCCAGACACAGCCGACTGGGCGGGACGAGATGTGTACACAGGTGTACCCTGAGTCAAGAAGAGCGCCTCATGAATCCACGAGCTGCGCATGAGACTTCAGTTCGTCAAAACGGTATTTCGTGTTACATTGGATCATAATACTCTTTCCTAAGCCTCCAACAAAACCCTCCACACACACTTAAATACTCACTTCATTAGAATCCCTATCTTCTTTTTTCTTATTTTATATCAAACTCCTTAGTCTACACCTCCACGATGAAATGTTATATCCAAACCATTACCAAAAAGGTATTATTGTTCCACGTGTGATGGGTATTTGTGGAATGCTAATACGACTATGTCATCTGCGAATGATGCTGTAAATGTTGGGATATCATGTGTATGTAGGAGTGGGGTAGATTTAGATTAGATACATTAGATTTAACACCTATTATGTACTGTAAAATCTTTCATTATATTATATTATAAATTTCGGCCCATTTCTAAACCACTTCGCTTTCCTTCTATTTCATTCAAAATTGACTTCATTATACAGTTTGCAACAGCAAGCCCAATTAATGAATTTGTTTTCTTTAAGAAAGACGGTCTACCAACGAAGTCAAAATTATATTACATGTTTTCTTAAAAAAAATTGTTATTTGCCG
>KZ807600.1:333071-347410 GCA_000696205.2 Oncopeltus fasciatus | reverse complement strand
TCATCAGGAACTAAAGAGTGTCATGAGGATGTCTCCCCTCAGTATCTCAACGAGTACTTCCGCTGCATTGTCAATGCTCTGGAGGGGGGAGGGGGGGAGTTCGAAGGGGAGACATCTTCACGACACTCTTTAGCTTCTGATGATGGACAACTGACTCTGAAACCGATAGTCAATGAAATAAATAAAACGGAATAGACAAGTTCTTTATTTTCCCATATATATATATATGTATAAAATGAAGGAGTCGCGGCTGCGATATATATTAATCAAGAACAGGGGGGATAGAGAGTGCAGCGCACACAGAAAAAGAAAAATTCACAAAAATTAAAATTTTCTGGGAACTCTCGCCCTTCGAAGGTGAGGAGTAAAGAGAGACTCCTCGACGAAGGGCGAGAGATCCCACAAAATTTTAATCCTTGTGATTTTTTCTTTTTCTGTGTGCGCTGCACTCTCTATCCCATCTGTTCTTGATTACTATATCATTTTTTTTTTTCCATTTTTAACTTCTCCTATGTCAGCTTGGTAAAGATCCATAAAACTTTGCAAAAGTTGAACGTGAATAGCTTGATTCCCTTAAACATAATAAAAATTGTAACTCACATTTGTGATAAAAGCTCAATTGTTGAAAGCTCAAAAGCAATGATTGAATATAAAAATAAATTTATTTGAGTATTAATAGTCAATTCAACTGCATAAAAAAAAAGTTTTATTTTCTAAGACATTGTAATCTCTTAAATGAGTGAATAAAGAAAGTATTAATATGATAATTAGGTTATTAATTATGAAATATCCCTCACTTTCTTTGATTAGTTATTATCAAAAGCTGACCTTTTTGGAAACAGATCAGGGAACACAAGATGCTATTGTTTTTTATAGAATTAAAAAAATGTCTCATTTGAATAAAAAAAAAAAAGTAGATATTTAAAAATGCAATTACGATCCCCCCCACCCCTCTTCTCGCCTGACTTATTGATCGCTCCCATTAGACTCTTAGACTGGCATGTATGATCAAATTAGTCATTTACTAGTAGGATAAGGCATCGTAAGAAATCAATATATTTAGTTAACCCAATTCCTGTGATAAGTATATTTCAATTTAATTCAATTTTTTTTTTAAATAACAATTACCTGTATGTCATTTATCAGATTTTTTTTTACTGTCTGTAAATAAGTGAACTTCAGAACGTGAGATACTTTTTTCATAAATATAAAACTAGTATTTATTCAAATGGTTATTGCTATAAGGGTTGACAGTGAAAATCACCCTTAAACCATATAAATTAGCAGGAGAGGGAGAAAATTCTGGGATGAGCTTAGGACTCCCCGACACCGGTATTGTCCGGCGTTGAGAGGCAGCGTCTCTCACTACCGGTGTGAAGGAGATCCCGAGGACAGGCCGAAGACAATGGGACCAGAGGACACCGGAGACGGCCGACAGGAAGCTGAGGTCATGGGAAAGGCGACCCTCCTGCTCGCCTCACACTTCCGTCGTCGCGGGCTTCCCTGGGAGGGGGTCGGCGGCTAGAGAGTGCTCCATCTTCCCCATGTGGACATGTGGAAGGAGGAATGTGGTACGAATTGGCAACGCGAAAGGCGACGAGAGTGTTGCTGCAACTGAATAAATAAAACATGGGATTCGATCTGGAGGTATGGTAAGAGCAAGAAAGCCTTGAAAAACACCAGCCACTTCAACTTTCCACCTTTCTCACTTTTTATTAAAAATAAAAATAAATAATAGTAAATTAAAAATTGCTATTTTTAGCCAGAGAAGGCGTGGGCATATAGTGTGCTCTGGGTCAAGAATAAATACATCTCTAACATGCATGTTTACAAACATAAAAAAATAAATAAAGTACGACAAAAGTGATGACAATGGCATTAATGACCAAAAGGTAGACAGGCCCTAGAAAAAAAGAAGTAAAAAAGGGGATGACAAAACCACTATAGTATATAGTGTAGTATAGGTTATAATGCTACAAATGACACTTCGATGGAATGTGATGGATTTATGGATATACAATGAAGGAGGGAAAATTGTGTCATAGATAGAGCCTTTCGGAAGGCAATTTATTTTTATTGACTGTAGGTCCCCAACCATTTTTAAAGATAGGCGAGGTGTTTGATTTAGATTATATACTTATAGTTTGTACTTATAGTTTGTACTTATAGTTTGTACTTGTTTGTACTTATAGTTTGTATAGTTTTTACTTGTACTTATAGTTTGTACCTCTNATATATTTTTTTTTTTATTGGGCGTGAGCATAAAAACTGAATACTACTATGCTTGGCATTAGACTGGCAGGGAGGGAAATGTGGGTGAAACACCTAGTTAACTTCAGAAAAATTTTCCATAATAAGCGTTTTTTGCAAATCGGTTATGAAACATGAACATTTCAAAATTACATTTTACACTTATCATTTACTATAAACTACTCTTTACTCAAATAACAGCGAAGATCATACGAATATAAATTTTGGCCTCCCTCTACCCCTCATCCCCTTTTTCTCATCCAATTTCAACCAAAAATGAATTCTTTCAAAACTGCAGTTTTACAGCTAAATATGAACAAAGATTTCTGGTTATAAATTTTGGTCTTTCTTTAGATCCCTCCCCCTTTATTTCCTTTATTCATTTTCCTTTATCAAAAATTAAAAACTTACCTACTAATTAAATTTGTTTGATAGTATAATCGAAAATGTCTTTGGTGGAATTAGTTTTGTTATTAAAAATTTCTTTCCAGTAGGAAATAATTCTTACCCTCTCCTCTCCTTCTTCGGTGTAGTCAATCGGACAAAAAAAAAAAAAAAACGATGGTCTAAAAATAAAACATTGCTTTTAAGTTCAAATGGATAGTTTTTGATCGTAGAGTTTATTATTAGAGATTTTTTGTTGAGGTTCAGTCAAGATTGTTAAAAAAATACAATTAAAAAAAAAATGTGTATTTTTATTATCTTCCGACGTTTCGGTTTACATTGTAAGCCATCTTCAGGGTGAAAGGGGACGTCTTGCCTCCTAGATCAAATGCTCATGACTGAGTCCTTACCTTTAACTCACAAAGTATAAGTTTTATTTATTTTATAAATTAACCTTGACCGAACACCAACAAACAGAAACCCTCTACAAATAAAACATTTCTGCAGAATTTTAATTCTTCAGATAAGAAAAAAATGTGTGACTGACGGATTTTCTGAAAATTAAATAATTGTTCTTTATGTCCCTTCTATAACAGAAACTGAAATTTTGAAATGAATTATGTTTCTAAATGAATTTTAGTTGCTTACATAAATAACTTTAGAATAATAGTAAAAAAACTAAAAAAAACTAAAAGAAACTTAAAATGTAATAATACTACCGGCACTATTCCCCCCCCCCCCACCTGCTAAATTTGCATTAAATGTAAATTTACTTTCACCAATTCCTGCTGACCCACATATTTTATCACTTTCGTCTTTGTCACCTTGACAATCACCATTGTAATGGCCTTAAAAAGTTATGAACCCGGCCAGCTCATATCCAGTATAAATCAAGTAGTAAAAAATGAATAAATAAATCAGTTAAAAAAATAGAAAAGAGCTGTTTAATTCTTTAGAACAATTTTTTTCTGTTATGATATGTCGGTACAGTTCCTTTTTTTTCTTTGTACTTCTGTATAGCCCATAGATAAAGGGCTTCTTTACCTTGGTATTTTTGTCAAAGGTTTTTACACAGTGAGGAAGATCAGAGGAGTTTTTTGAGGAAGAAAAATCCCGACTATTCCACCTTACAGGAGGTATGGTATAAACGTCGGCACAGAGCCTGGGCAGTGTTGGGATCCAGTAAAATAAGCATAGAAAACGGTTCAGCTAAAACTGCATAAACAAAATTCAATATTTGGGCTTAATTTTACAAATTCTTACACTTATAACAAAAACTTAAATTTTCAGATGAATTATAATATGCCTAAATGGTTTTTAGTTGCTTAGATACAGACCTTTAGAATATTTGTGAAAAAAAAACAAACCACTCTCGGAATTCAATAATACTATATCTTTATCAATATAAGTGCTATGAAAAAAAATAATAAACAGAATATATGCATATAATATGTTAATCAATATATTAATATTTATATCAGTAAAATATTTACATAACTGCACAGTAAGGATGATATTTAACAATGAATTAAGATAGCAGTGGTCCCATCCCTTCCACTCCCCTCTAGATTGTCTGAATGAAATCCTCAGTGATATTAGATTTTATGTTACTTGTATTTTTTAAAGTTATTTTTAAAAAGTAATATTAGTAAAATTATGGTTAAAAGATGGTATACCTTTTTAATTTACGCAGCTCCTACGTTGCATACGTGGTACGATTTGTTCCCTAGTGTTACTCGTACATCGAAACATCAAGAGTGTGTTCGGGGAGTGGGATGTTCAAATAGAAAAAAATAATGAACTGTGATGTTGAGAAATTCGCTTAATTTATGCACCTCTCCATGAACTGACTTTTTGTTGAGAAAGTAAGCTGACGGTTTGAGTACAATTAATAACTTTATAAAAAAAAATAGCATATTAATTATGAATATTGACCTGTACCTCCATATGATAATATGATGTATTTTATTAACTGATTTATAGTCATAATAATAATAGTGGACATATTAGGGGGTGTTTATAGGACGTAATAACCTAGAAGTTGATTGCCCTTCAATCTACTACTACTACTACCTCCATATGATAATATGATTTCAGTTAGAGGAATGAATGTAATTTAAGTGGGATTTCTAGGGGTCTAATAATTAGCATGGACTGAAAAGCCATTGACAAAGATCCATCATTAAGTTAAACGCTTGAATACTCATTACCTTGAGAAAACGATTAAGCTTCATTTCTTTTTTCAGATTCCCTTACGAGTCTACGATCTAACTTGGGGACATTTCATTGCTTTTATTTGCTGAAAGCAGATATTAGTTAGCGCCCTCCGGTGTTAGAAATCCAAACGAAATAAATTATTTTTTTACCCCCTCCGTTATTGCGTTCAATAAACCTTCATGTTGGTCCACCGGCTTAGCTGAAGGAATCCGAGGGTCTTACCAAGGCCAGGCTTCTTTCGAATAATATGAATATGTCCACTAACACAGAGGTTTAAAACAGGGTGGTAACCTGAAGGTAGACCTTCCCTACTCCATGATCCAAAATAAAACACAATGAACAGAAAGTTTAAAAAACAAACAGTGAAACCTTTATGAACATGGTACTACTGTTGCAGCCATCCTATTGAGCTAAGATTACTCTCCAAGTTGAAAAAATTAGTAGAATGTAGTAGAAGTAGGTTGAAAAGAAGAAGCGGTAGAATATAGTTATCTCTAATTTGCTTTTAGTCAGTAAAAAATTCATAAAAAAAAAAGTTTCAGAGAGCGAATTAACGAGAAAACGTGGCATTTTTGCTTTAAAAAAAAAAAAAAAAAAAAAGAGAAAAAATGGGCGTTAGTTGTCGCTTAAATGTGTTTTATGGATGTTATATTTTAGGGAGTTTACTCAGTGCTTCCATTTTGACGTCACAAAATCTCTAGTCCTCTAAAGTACTAACCTAATGGCCATTAATGTCTTTGGACGGCTAGTTATGAGCTAATCATGGTACTCCATAGCTCATATATGTCCCTCTTCATGACTTTTTAGTTTTAATTTGAATAGGTATACCCCCTTAATAATTCAGGTAGTTTTGGAATATGAAAACTAACACCCAAATGCAGGCACGCGCACACGCACACAAGGATTCTCGCACGCATGTGTGTTTATTTCAGTTGGCTTTATACCGATATAAACCTACATTTATATACCCATAAAGAGGATGCTTATTTTCTCATGCAGAAATGTTTTCCATTTTCCAAATGAAATTTGATTTTTCCCTTACCCTAATTTAAATGCGTGCAGTTATTCATTTTGTCTTTGTGAATTAGTGTTGCTAAAACCCAACAAAGGAATGGCAGGATATTTTCTTGTTGGCGAAATTGAAGAACTTGATGCAAAGTTCCAACAGAAACAGGGAATAAAATTTTCTTTTAATTCCTTGGACTTTCAGAAATTCTTAAATCATTAGTATAATATTAATAAATAATTATAAATTAAGTAAATAAATGAACTTCATTTGCTAGCATAATTGCAATTATATATATATATATATAGTCTTTTCTCACTCCGGTGCACTTTAAGGATCTATAGTTTTCACTTTTATTTCTAACTTCTATAGAAATGGCATTGCTAATTCCTTAAAAAAAATTATTTTTATCACTTTGCAAACATGTCCTTTATCATATTATGAACAAAACCAAAATAAAAAATAATCCCTGGGTTCCACTCCCCCGTTTCCCATTAACCCTCATCCCACATTTATTTGCTGCTCGGGAAGAATCTCGATGACGCATTTAGACCTACCTATACTCTTGTTTTACCCTTCCTCAATAGCACCGTTCCGATTTTCACTGACGTGACACACCATTCACCTCCTGGTCCACCCTAGCTAAAGTGTCTGAGGAACTGTTCACATATAACTGTTACTGACCTATACTCCACTCATGAGTGTCTATATCCTTCTTCCTGAAGGATGCGCATCCTTGATCCCATTCTTTATAGGATAGCATGCTCACACTTCCCTCCTCACCTTTATGGCCTCCTCTTTCGACCACCCTCTCTTCATCATCCATCCCTTAGTATTGCAGCGCATGTCCTCTACTTTCGTATTCGCTCCTCGGACCACTGGTTCTCTCTCCCTCTTGAAAACCAAAGGGCCACTTAACTCAGTGTCCTTGAGTCTCTCCTTTTCGCACACCTACTCCATAAATCAATAGGTTCGGGGGGAAGGGGGTATATATTGCCATCTACTATTTAAAATAGTTTTTATTCTTATTCTACATTCGTTATTTCTTTAAAGATGATCTTAGTTTCATGAATATGTAATTATAGGTTAAAAACAAGTGAAAATTCCTTTTTAAAAGATTACTAAAAATCTTTAACAAAAGTAATTATTTTAAAAATGATATTTTAGTCTATTGAAATTTAGTGGTAATTTTTTAAGGAGCTTAAAAATGATAGCAATTGATTTCAGACAGCTTATAATCCGAATTTTTTTTCTGTTTTTTCTCTAATTTATTGCCAGGTAAAACTAACTTACATTTATAATAATAATAATTATAAAAAAATAACTTTACTAATTATATTTTATACATCATTGTACACTAAATTGTATGATGATATAAATATATATAATTGTCAATTATCACATAGGGAGGAATAATTTTCGAAATCCTGTTTCTATGTCTACTGACATTTTTCAAGGTGATTCCAGTATTTTCTCCTCTGAAGACGACCAGAAAGATTTAAAGGCTAGGAAAGGCCGGAGAGGGATTGAGATATGAGATTCTGATAACCAGAGATTCGGAAATTGATTGTTGATAATCAAAATTGGATAATGTTCTTTATATAGATAGAATTTACAATTCATTGAACGATTCTTCTGTATCGTTCTTGTTTTTTATGTTTAGAGAAGGTAAGAATTGCAAATATTACATTAATATTTTTTTCCAAACATATTTTTGGGTTGAGTACTCAAAACTTGATTTATTGAAGTAAAGGCATTATCAGTAGCTGAAAAAAAAAACAACTATCAAATAAAGAAAAAGAAGGACGAAATGACTAGTATGTCATAATATTTTTTTAATTTATACTAAAAATTTGAATTTCTAAAAATCCTCTTATCTATTTTTCTAAATAATAGTATGTCAAGGAATAGAGTTATGTTCTCGAATATTGCTATGTTTAAAAATAAATTACTGCCGTTAAATCGTTAAAATACTTATAAATTTAAGTTTAAAGAGAACCTTAATTGTTTTCACCTTCACTTAGCATAGTGCTTTTACGAACATGCAACCTAGAAAACAACCTAGAAACTTATACATACGGGGCTGCACAAGTATATTCGGATGCAGAAAGACAAACCGTGCCCATTAATCACCAAGACAATTTTTTTTTTTTTTTTTTAAATTTGACAATGCATATTTATTATTCTTAAACACGCATACAAAATATAAGTCAGAGGTTAAAAAATGTTATAACTGACTATAAATAATATGTAAAAGCAAATAACCGTGCAATTATCCACATTCTCGTGCTAATAGATAACAATCATCACCGATAATTTGGATGATTCAACATGGCTAGGTTCCTTAGAGGTTGGTGTATTGGTGTCCTTAGAGACTTTCGATTGATACCGTCATCATTGATAAATTTGATGATTCAATATAGCTAGGGATTGATGTCCTTAGAGACTTTAGATCGATACCGTCATCATTGATGAGTTCCATAGTTTCCGTTATTTACTTTGGAAAAGGAAAATAAATTTTTCCTAAAAGTCTTATTTATCCCTGTGTGCCCGGCACTCAAAGTTGTAAGAGGTGATTTCCGGATTAAGATACATATCATTCGTAATAGTGCTATATTACTGATTGATCGAACATATCTTTATTCAAATATATATCTTTTTTTTTCCCGTTTTTTTTTGCATGTTAGCCTTCCATTCAACCACTTAGGGTCATGGAGGAAGGGGCTATCTACAGGTTGCCACCCTATTTTAAACACCCATGGCTCAGGACAAGCTTCTATATTATAAATAAAAGATTGACCTGGGCGGGATTTGAACCCGCGGCGTCAGGATTGCGAGACCCGTACGGATCCCCTGAGCTAGCCTGGCGCCCCTAAAATATATATCTTTAATTTTTAGTTTTATTTAAATAAATGAATTGAGGGATCAAGATTAACCACTTCTTCTAGTAGTCTTATTTTGTTAAATAATTACTTATGTTCACATGGGCTTCCACGGTCCTCAGACATATTTACCAATACTTCTTCCGTGTTCAACCGTCTCTAGGAGTTTTTAGGTGACAAGCTTTCGCACATCGTGTAATGGCTTCTTCAGGGCTGAATAGAGAATGGAGAATGAGCCTCATTGGCGCCTAAAAACTCCAAGACACGGTTGAACCCGGAAGAAGTATTGTTAAATAATTACTTATGCATTTTTTTTAGTTTTCCCTTGATTTCCACTGTGTTAATCGCATTTTTTTCGGCCACTTTAGCGACAAGGCAATTATCAAATTTGATTTTGGAGGTAAACGCCCACTCCAATTGATTCGTTTATCTCGTCATCAACAGAAATTGTGTACGTCACACAACACGTCGTTTTACATTTAAATGTTAATGGACTTATCAAATAAATTTCAGGCTCCAGAAATAAAAACCCACTCGTAATGATATAATTTTATTTTATTAGACTTTTTAATTACATAATCTTATTATATAATTAAAAATTTAAACGTTTAAGATTTGTAATTACATAATAAGATTGAGTCATTACGAGTTGGCTTCTCTTTTATGCGTAAATGGTAGTAGCCAACCCTAAACTGTGACCGCTAGACCTTCCACAGACAGGAGTACACACTCACTGACCCACACAACAAGAACGCATGCATTCACGCATGTACAAACTTACACAGAAATTTGTGACAATTGTAGTTGTGTGCCTACACATTAAGATTTTTTGTTTAATATATAGAATCGACGGTCTGCTGTAAATTTTTCCACAAAAGTTTCTCACACATTTTAAAAACCCAGTCTAATATACATTTTTAAAATTATATTGTTCAGTTTATTTTATAATTTAATATTGTTATTGAAACAATTTGAAATTCTCTTTGAACTACTTATGATAGAATATTCTCAATTTGTAACACATTTTTCAACGAAATTCATTCCTTGGCCCTCTCCTTTTGTCTTTAGGGGTTACTCATCAAAATTCCTTATAGCACTATATGCATATAATGCAAAATATATTTTAAAAAAAATCTAGCCAAAAAAATCACTCTGTGATACGTGCAAATTCAAAACTCAATTGAATTTGAGTATGTATTCAAGTATAGAATTAAAAGAGGACAGTCCTGGCTCTGAATTTAATCTAGTCTATGTGGGAGGTGTATTTATTCACATGCGCGCGACCTATCAAACTCAATATGTAATATTACCTGCAACATATCAATGCACATATGCTGTCTTTGGCTAAGCAAATGATTCCCATTGACCAATTGTTAAGAAACTATCCCAAAGATTCGCGACATCTTATCACATTTCTATATAATAGTAAATAAGGGTTTTTTTGAAAGTTAAAAAATATATAAATTGTATTTTGTAATTTAAATTAGAATATCTGTAAGAAAGTGAGTGAAATAATATTTTCTTTAATATTAATTCGATGAATGCAACCATATTATAATTGTTAATAATATGAAAAAAAAACAATTTTAATGTGATATATGGTTTCAAATTAAGCTATATGTAACTCTTGAATCACCCAATCGAATCGAATCTTACCAAATTTTTATTTGAATTGATTTTCTGATAACTAATTTTCTATGCACGAAGGGATTCGACAAAAGAAAAAAAACTTTTTCGCGGGCTTTATTAGAAATATATAATGCGTATTTTATACGATACTTGCCAGAAAACCAATTTCCCTATATAACTTAATTAGTGGCTCACAAAGCGAAAAATAAATAAAAATAATAAAGAACTCGATGAGTAAGCCACAGTAGTATGAACTATCACATCACAGGATTTAAAAGCACTAGAAGTATATTTGAATAAAATATTTAGAACTGTTTGTTCCCTGGTTCGTGATATGTATTTAATTCTTTAAATACATGTGCTCGTTTCAAATTTTTATATCCAAGTATGAAAATTATTACATAAATCATTTTAAGCAGTGAAGCAAAGAATGTGAGAAGCCTAGCAAACTCTTAGAAGACTCAGATGAACTGCCATTAAAATTTCTCTTCTTCACCAAACGTCTTAAAAACTAAAATAATATACCTCAGGAAATTCCAACCGATTTGATTGCATTAAACTAAATCAGCCCTGGATCGTTCTAAATATGACAAAGCTGTAAGAATTATTTATAGATAATAAAAAAAAAGTCTTTAAACTAGAGCAATAGACAAAAATCTGCCGTTATATATTGGCTTACATAATCCTTGGTAAATTTCCTTCCTAGAGACAGAACGCATATGGAGAAATTACATTTTAAGTTCTTATAAAGTATCGAGTAAATTAAAGGACCATTTTGCAACAGAATGACTCCCATGACTGGCATGAAGTTAGACCAAGACATTTCATCGGAGAGGCTTTAAGTTTCGTCATATTTTGGTCAATGTTAAGGGAGTGAGAGAAAGCTGGGAGAGCGTTATGTCGTCCCCGGAGGAGAGAGGGTGGCGGGGTTGTCCCACAAGCGTATTGATCCACCTTGGGCCAAGAGGGCCTCCTCTGTGACACACGGCCAGTCCTCCAGGTCGCGACCCAACGGGTACAAAGGTCATCCAACGCGCCCGCACCTACCCGCATGGAGGAGGCCGTCCGAAGGAGATCGGACAAGTTCGTCGTTCGCTTCCCTCCGAACTTGGGCACTTGGGCATGTGGACCACTTAGAATGAGAATATTCCAAGTGGCAAAAGAGCATTCCTACAGACGAAGGTAGATTCGAGACATTTCAGTTCCATTGTCTCCAAGGTGGTAAGACATGATCGATAATAGCATAAAACACGAGGCTTTTTTTTTTAAGAGACAAGAACTCTTACAGAAATGAATTTTAATCAGAATGTTATAAATATTAATTTTTTGTGGTATTTGATCCCACGTAAATTTTAACAATTTTTAGTACAAGGGAACAGAATAAAAAATCTAACTAACCCAGCCAGGACACGTACCTGGATCTCTAGCTATCTGGGCTGGTGCATTTACCACTTATGATACCGGGTCAAGCCTGATAGTGCGGGGATTTAATAACTTATCAGGCTTGTCCCGGTAGCATAAGTGGTAAATGCACCAGCCTGGAAAGAAGAAGATCCAGGTTCGAGTCCTGGCTGGGATAGTTAGATTTTTTATTCTGTTCCCTTGCACTAAAAAATTCTTAATCAGAAAGGTTTTGTTACGAACAATAATAATCCGGCAAAAGATATTGGACATTTGCTGAAATAATAACCTTATTTTTAGGTCAATTTTTTAGTCGGAAACAGTGGGTTAAGTCCCTACCTTGGAGAAGGGGGGCATGGAGAGAAATATGACTGTCGTGAATTATCATACCTTCTATTATCCGTCTTCATTGGTTTCTGCAAACCATCTTCTGCTGGCGAGCGCTTTCGGACATTGTCCACCTTCTGGCCGAATACATGTGTTCACTGTCACTGTCTGTATTCAACTGCCCTGTCCGAAAGCGCTCGCCAACAGAAGATGGTTTGCAGAAACCAATGAAGACGAATAATAGAAGGTATGATAGTTCTATATTCATTGGTGGTGGAAATAACCTTTTAAACTGTCGTGAATATTTGTTGTATTATTCTTATTTTTTTACACACAGAACTTATAAGTTACCCTTTTATTTTTATACAACCCATATACATGAGGAAGCCTGACACCTACTCCTCTACTGACTGCGGTCGTACTAATACCATATTTAAAAAAAAATATTTAAAAACCTTAAGTATAATTTACACTGTCGTACAAATTGGTTTGTAACAGATGGTTCTGGGTCAAAGTGCTTCGTACCATTCTTGATTATTTGAGATCTATTGCAGTGGTGGAGTAACACTGCTCTGATTGATGGTGGTCTTGAGGGACCATTGACAACGAGGGATGGTTGGCTTTCTCGGGAGGATCGATAGGGCGTATTCATGCATGTATCACTAGCTGAAAACATCCCTGCGAAAATAAACCCCCCCCCCCTCGTTCAGCAGGTTCCTGTAAAAAAAAAAGGAAAAACTTGTTCTAGCTACAAGGTCATCCATGAATGGGGTACAAAAAGTGACTATCACAGAAAAATTTCGTGAGGATCTGATAACTCTCTACGTGATTACTCTCAAGGAGCTACACATATTTGGGGGCCGGTCGATAATGAAGAGTTATTTGCATGTACGCGACTGAACCCCTCCTTTCACTTGTTTCATTCTTTTTCCAGATCATATCCACACGTTTCCTCTCCTCAAAAAAAAAAAAAAAGTCCTTATACATTTAAGTCCTTGTCCAGTCCCTTAGAGCACTCTCTCGACCTTCTGAACAATACTGTTGAACAAAAAACTGCAAAATGTCACCAAAATGTCCTATGAAAGTTCTCCATTCAAGCAGTTTTCAAGTCACCCTTTCTTTTTCAACTACTCTGTAAATTAGGGACCCAAATTTCCTAACCTTCCTTAATTAACATCCATTTCAATCGCGGTCATGTTAGGAGGAACTGACTGCGGGTTGCCATTCTATTCTAAACATCCATGCCCCTAGGCAAACATTCATTTTTCGATAAATGGATGCCAAGGACGGGATTTGAACCCGCAGCGCCAGGTTGTCGAGACTCTCGGCTAATCCGGTGCCCCAATAGTCCCGACTTGACTCCAGAAATACATTCAAGGAAAGATTTACTGCCCAAAGAAAACTGAGCTGAAACAACTTCAACTGAAGAGCTTAATTCCTTTTTCATTCACTTCAAGGTCCCTCTAGATTGAATTTGCAGAGTTCAATCAAAGATCTTCAAAATTGGTTTATACCACCCTGATTTTAGATCTCTCTCTGTAGCTGAGAAGAGGGAAGAAATTATTCTTTTGTTGCTTTTTCTTTTCCTTTTTTTCTTATTATTTCAAAAATAATAAACTTTTGGATTATAAAACAAAAATTGGAGTCCTTAGGATACGCAAGTTTTAACGATTAAAAAAAAAATCTGATTCCTGTATTTAATTTTAATTTAACATTATTAATTCATTATCCATTCAGATCTGAATAAATCATAAAAAGATGTGCAAAAGCTGGGATGGGAGCACGATGATGAATTTATGAGTATTCGTAATTTAATCGGATATTTTTCCGTGTTTTTTGTTGTTGATATTTGTGATTGTACTATTTTTAACGATCTAAAAGTTTTCACAGTTATTTTACTCTTACATGTTTTTTTTTACTCTTAAAAATTTCTATTTTATAGAATAATCCGCCGATGGGTGTACTTTTAGAGCAGTTTACTATCAAATTTGAAAAATTTTGATATACTTAATTTGAACCTACGTGCCTAGTGGAAAAAAATTGCTTATAATTCTGAATATATTTCAGTAGTCAGTATTTTATTTTACGAAAAACATGGACGAAAAAATTTTAATTTCAAAATATTTGTGTCAGGAAATTTCTTATAATTCATAAAGATAAACATAAACGTGAAAAAATCTCTAATTATTTCTCATAAACTGCTGAAAGCAATGAGCATAAAGCATAAGGCCAGGATATATATA
>KZ807600.1:317999-329582 GCA_000696205.2 Oncopeltus fasciatus | reverse complement strand
GCCTCGCGTGCTATATAGATATATATATTTATATATATATATATATATATAAAATACTATGAACGTCAATTTATGTAATTTGAGGACGTTAAACTTTGCGTTAAATGTGTAGACCTTTGTTTTCCTCACTAAATAAGTGGGCAAAAGTGAAGAAGTATCGATAACTAATTCTGACAATACAGGACACAGCTCTTTGATGTGTATATCGCGATGCCCATTAGGGATAAAAATAGGTAAGGGTTTTGAGTGTCAAATGAAGCATTTGATTGTGAGATCATTCGCATTGACTCATATTCCTATTTTCATGCAAATATTTGCATGATGCAGACAGCTTGCCACAAGTTTGTGCAGGTGTGAGCGCAGCTTCATGAGGAAGTGACAAATAATTAGAGTGGACACCATGCTGCATCATTTCTTCCTAACCATTGTGTCCTCAAAGGTATTATACCATAATAAGAGTTATGTTACATACTGCTATGCTTAGAACTTTCCAAATATCTAATATTTAAGCACTAAATTCCTGTATTTTTCTTCTGTCTTCATTTTTTTTTCAATCTAATATTTATATGTGTGTTTGTGTCTATATGTAAATACATGAGATATATACACACCCAAACAGCTCCTTGAATGTCCTAAAGTGTCAAATCTCTTCTTACTTATAGGGCCACATAACCCACACCAATTTGGTTCCTTTCTTGATTATTCCGTCCAAAGTTTTTTTAAGTTCGCTCAAAACTTTTAGACAGCTATTCACGATCGAAAAATTTCCTTTCTAATCCCATTTGCCTTCAATGACTACTGACTACTCTAATTTTCTTCCCTTGCTGCATTTTCTTTATTTTTTCGAATTCCTTCCATCAATGGTAGTACTCAAGTAGTCTTCATGCCTATGAAACCTTTCATTTCCCTGCCTCTTCCAGAGAGGTAGAGACCCTTTGCCCTGGGCTCCAACATATCTCCAATTTTTTTTTCTAAGCAATATCAATGACGTCTCGTCTATAATATGTCACTTTCACACTCGCATATATGCTGATTATTCCCAAATAAACATTCCATTCCATCCATCTGAGCTCTATGTAGTCGCTATAATGGTCCAAGCTGGATAGGATTTCAGGAAGGGACCGAAATAGTGTAAGAGTCCACGTACTTTCCCCTTTCCTCCTATTCTATTGGACTGTACTTTCTTGACGAAAGAGATAGAAGACCTTCCAGAAGGACTATTTCTGGCATGACATGTCTACTAGTGGCGCTCGTTAGGTAAGGAAGGTGTCTTGCCTGTCGGGCGGAGAAGAGAGATCTCTGACAGCTCTGGAGCGCGCTAAGAGACCTGCAGGATGGGCACTACGTGAGCTGGCTGAGAAGTGGTCCGAAGTCAAAACGTCATGTAAATCCTGGCCTGATTTAAACTTGCTTTCTTCTTGTATCTGACACCGAGTAACCCATAACGAATTTACCAAGCAATAGTTCAGATTAAAAAAAGTAAATTTTAAATTAATTTAAGATAAGTTAGTAAAATATTTTTCTTGTGTATATAACTATGATTATATATAATAGAATTTGAATTTTATGTATTTCTCTTTACTTCCTATTTGTAAGTAATATAATCCCAATAGGCCCAAAAATATTTGAAATACTAATTTTCTCTGAATATTAATTAGGTCGTTTATTTCAGAAATATCTTAATCACAATTTTAATTTGATTTTGTGGTTTTTGGCTTTTTTCTTTGAAGGATTTAATTTAGCTACTGAAGTAAGAGAAATTTACTTTAAAACGTCGCATATAATTAATTCTCTGATGGGAATTCGTTATAAAAGCTTCTTTTCGCCCATCATTGGATATTTACTAATAAAGAGGCAGTAAAAAAAAAAAAATTAGTTCGATAATAACTGAAATCGGTCGAGGAAAGAAAGGGGTTTAAAATAAGATAAACTTTGATAAATTTTCGTCATCTTCTTTATTGTAAGCGTAACGAAAACATTGTAAAAGAAATATGTGTAAAAAGTCATTTTTTTAATATTTTTCTATATTATTTTTTACGTATAAAAAAAAAAAAAAAATAGAGAAATCGATCATATATCAATCGACGCAAACGCTAACTGAAAAAAGACTTAAGCCCAAGTCTAAATAAATCTTATTCTACTTTTAGCGAATTTAATTGAAATAATTAAGTAAAATTTTCAAGTACAGACTATGATGAGACCATTGAAAAATGTCTTTGTATAGCCACGTTATACATATGGTATACTAAAGTCAGAATTTTTAAAATAAAGAAGCCGAATTCGATATTTGAGTCTCCTTCTACAAAACATAGATAAGTTATGACCGAAGATTTAGTTATTCTCTCTCCATCACACCCATTGCCCTGATGAAGGCCTAAAATTTAGGCCGAAACGTTAAAAATAATAAAAAATTTTTGGTATACTTATTAGTTTTTATTGCTTCAAATTTCAACACCGAATCCCCGATCAATTTTTCCTTACATCCTACGTTAATTTATATAATGATCGAAATCCCCCAAGGAGTAAGGTTGTTTATATCAAAATAAGAGAAAGAATAGAAAACATAATGCACAATCTATTANAGAGGGAGAGAGAGTGTGTGTGTGTATATATATACACACATATATAGCTTTAGACACAAAATTTGGTATTTAGGCTTTCTATTTCAAACTTAAAAATCCATTTCTGGCTGAATTGTAGATATTGAAATTATTAATGTTGTGAAAAATGGAGAAATCCGCTTTGTTTGTAATATTTGTACGAGACGAATATTTTTTTTTATAAAGACAATATTAATTTGGCTAAGGAGTGCTAGGTTTCCTTCAAGCCTGAATCCTTGTTCCCGACTGCTCGTAAATTCGTACTGTTATCCCACTAGACTGTTCCACGTGCCTCTTATCCCCACGAATCCCTCTAGGCCAATCTCTCGTTGGCTTTCTCTCTCTCTTTTTCTCCCCCACGCTCTCTCTCTCTCTCACCCTCTCTCTCTCTCGCTCTCTCACACTCTCTCTCTCTCACTCCACCCCCCCGCTCTCTCTCTCTCTCTCTCTCTCTCTCTCTCTCTCTATCTATCTCTGTCCGAAAAGATATGATGTGAGATTCTCCTATGTGGGATCAGTGAGGAACCAAAGACATTTTACAAAAATCGTTTTATGTTACAAAATTGAATACCATTATTTATTTAACAACGAGTCATCTGCTGAGATGTATTCATCTCGTAAGTATTATCTAACTGGTCCAGCGGATGCAACTCAGCAAAGGAGTTTTCTCGTTTGTGAGTGTGGTACGTTCTGAGAAACAATATTTGTTACATTTCTGTTAATATAAAAACATTTTGTATTGTGTTTGTGAATGTGACCAATGACACAAAGGAAAAGGGAGAGATGATGGCCAATGACACAACTCTCAATTACAATCAAATACTATGTTTCAAGGAGGTAACGATGCCATCTTCGTTTGAGTCGATGGCGAGGGTTGTAGGGGTTGGAGTTGAAGGACAGGGTCTGCGCTAATAGGTTAGGATGGTATGATATTTTACTGTGGAAAAGAGATAAGTGGATATTAAAATCCTGGTGAAGGGTGGAATTGTGTGTGTGTATATATATATAAGNAGCAACGAGGCACAAAGAGGCGTAATTAGAAGTTGTTACAGGGATTATTTAAAATGTTTATGTACGGTAAGATATTATTGGGCCTTACATTATATTTTTCCATCCCTATTGCCAAGCTACTTATAGTTTTTATTTTCTTTGTTCAATCTTAAATTAAAGGTATACAAGTGTATGTGGTGTATAAAATTCAAAGTGATATCTAAATTTGTATGTGCTTAGATTCCGAGAGATATGCAAAAGCAGGGAAACCCTTGGAAAACAATGCACAACGTGATTTTTTTAATACAATATTACAAGACAATGATGTCGGTAAAAAAACAAAAAACAAAAGAAAACAGTGTTATAAAATAACCAATGTCAAAATGTTTAACATTAAAAAAAAAAAAATTCTTTATTTACCCAATTTATAATAAATATACTATATATTTCATTAAATATGGATATAATAGATAGAAATATTGTTTGTATTTACATATTGGTTTTAAAAACTTTCAATTTGATAGATTACTGAGGACTTAAAAAATAGCAAAATATTTAGCTAGTTTTCAGAATCAATTGTATTGCAATATCAATTGTATTTATTTAAATCTCCTAGAAATTGTTTTGTTCGCTTTTCTGTAGATAAAAAAAATTGGGCAGTCTCACTCGTTGTTTACTTCAACAATTAAACTACGATTTTTTTTTTTTTTTAATTAACAATGACAAGCCATATAGAATGTGTCAGTGAGAGACTTCTTCTTTGATTCTTGATAGGAATAAGAAAAGTGAGAGTATCTCTACCCTCCTCCACTTGCTATTAGGTACATACATCATCATTCCGGGTATGAAATATATAAGGATGATACGGCCTCTCGGGGTCACGACTGCGCCAGGATTCAATAAGAGCTGAGCCCTAACTTTCCCTCCTAAGTCTTCTCCCTCTTCAACAACTGTCTTTGCTAGATCCTCGCTTGTAATCCTTATATTTAGCGGAAACATGAATTTATGCTTGAATTATATATTTATATTTATAAAACAATTTTACATGACGATTATAACGGTACGTATTTCTGTCAGATAAACAAATATCTTTTCATTTTAAAGGAAAACAAACAATCTTCTATAAGGATTCTTTTTAGATCTTTAAATGCAAGAACTAAATGTATTTCTAATTATATAAGCAAGATTTGAAAAATTATATATATTCAACCATTGTAATACGGTGTATTATATATACACATAAGTACATATATAATTATATAAATATGCTTATGCGTTTGTATGTGGTCATAAGCCATAGGAAGTTGATATTTCCATCTTGGCTGAAAGCTTATTGTTAATATTTATTAACCATTTACTTACATTCCTTTTTTTGTTTTGTTTTTTAAAATATGTACTGTTTAAGTTCGGGAATCTAGTTAGTTCGCGCAGATTGCTTGCAAGGCACACAGCAGCAGGGCGAGTTAACAACAGTAAGTGATTGCTTTAATACATTTACTTGAGGAAATACAGGACTTCTAAATATAAGTACAGTACTTCCTTAGTAATCCTCCTTTCGCTGTTCCCCTCAGTTTCTCAGTTCTTCTGTGGAGCAGTATCTTGACTTGTCCGCTCTCAAATCTAGCTGGAATGAAAATCTACCTATCTGTCTACTGGATTTATTGCCGATAAGATTTAAGATATTAATAGTTAAAGCTTACTAAAAGAGATGTTTTCTCTCTTCTGTGTTGACTAAAAGAAATTTTCTTACATATATGCTCCTTGGATATATGTAAGAAAATTTAGAGAGAAAACATATATCTTTTAGTCAGCTTTAACTATTAATATCTTAAATCTTATCGCCAATAAATCCAGTAGACAAATAGGTAGATCTTCATCCCAGCTAGATTTGAGAGTGGACAAGTCTTCTCCAAGTAGCATACTGTGACACATATATAGTGACATATATCCCAGGAGCACAGCAGTAATCCTATGGATTATCTCAAACGGAAGCGGAAGAAAAATATAACTGTGCAGAGAATACTGACTCAATGAACTTTAGTTAAGGAGTGGAACTAAAATGTATGAAGTGATATATAATATTTACCAAAAACGTACTATTAGCCACTTTTTTAGGCTATATTAACAATTATGTTATTATTTACAACATAAAAGAGATTTTACCAATTACATTAAATTGTCACATTTCACGCTCAAGATGTGATATTTTATAAATTTATTATGATAAACTATAGCGATAATGCAGCCTGAGGTATATTTCGCTAGACTTTTTTTTTTTTTTTTTTTTTTTTTTTTTTTTTTTTTTTGGTAGGATCACAAACTTTATATTCACTTTGTTTTCTCACCGTTATATTTTAAAAGTCTTCCAAGGTTATCCACCACATATGCCACTAAGTTTTATAGGGAAATCAAAAGAAAAACTTAAAAGTTAAAATTAAAAATGGGAATTAACAATTATAAACATTCAAGTTTTAAAAGTAAAAGGAGATAACTCGTTAGATTCCAGAAATATCACCTTGATCAAGGCCAAATAATGTATTTGGGAGGTACATGATTAATTCAATTTAAAGTTAGTATTTTCGCTAATTTTGTCATCATTTGTGATAGTTTATATTGGGAAAGGAAATCATAATAATAGAATTTTCATATTCATCTGATCTTGAATCCACAAAATTAAAAACTTTACGCAAGAAGTAGAAATTCCTTTGGGTTTCAATGAAACAAGAGTTCCGAAGTAGAAGTCCGTCAACTTTTCTCGGGCCGTTCCTCCACTCTCTTCTTCAACTTCCCCTCAGTTCCTCAGCTCTTCTTCCTCGACTGCACCTCCTGTAGAGCGGCGGAGAGCGGAGGCGGCGGGGGCAGGTCAGCAGGTATTGATTCAGCCCTCCTCGGCAGGCTCTTCGCCACTCCCAGCCTGCCCTCGCCCGACAACGTGATCGATGTCCCTGGAGGTGCCCGCGACCATTCCTCTTACCGTGACCGGTCCTACATGATGGAGGTCCACCTGCAAGGAACCGCCCGAAGAAACGGTAGTAAAAACACAACTCCCGCTCAAATAAACATCTTGAATAACTTTAACGCTTGAAAAACGAAAGCTATATATCTATTTGTCTTTATTAGTCATTGAAAAAGTAAAATTATATGCCAGGAAAGGTGAATTGCTTAAGGGAAACCGGGAAAAATGTTTCAAAATGAAGAAGGAAGAAAAAGGAAAAATAAATATATTCTTCTCTATTGCATATTCAATTATTTGGCATGGGTCTACCTATTATCAGTGGTAAGAGAGATAACCCTAATAAAAATTATTTGTGGACGACCTTTGAAAAGGGAAAAGGGCTTAAACAATCAGGAAGAATTAGTACAAGAGGAGGAAAACCATTGAACAAGCATTAATCGTTAAAGTTCTCTGCAATGCATATAGGAGATAGATATGAATGACATTAGACTTCTCTGAAAGGGTTAAAGATGTCTTGGAGTCTGCTTCGAACCCGAAGCCTAACTTCTCTACTTAGACCATATGATTCTGAGTTGAAATGTATGAGCATTGAGGAAAGAACGGGAGAAAATAATTCTTACAAGGAAGAGAGAAGATTCGATTTCGGCAAAGTTCCAATTTGTGACAATTATTGAAATCCTATTGAAAGTATTTCTTCTTTCATATCCATAAATCCAATATTCATGATGCAGAAATCATCAACATCAACTATTTATTCATTTTCTATAATAGTGACAATCAGATAAGAAATGAAATGGAACATTTTTAAAATGGAACAACAATGATATTATAGTATTTAATTTAAATTTAATATTTAAAAAAATTGCTTTTATTTGATTTTATTTGAATTGGCTGATTTTACATATTCTTGTATTTGTTACTTCGAGTTACTAACTTACTTCGTTATTAACTCAACCATTCAAATGTGAAAAAAAAAAAAACGGAATGAAACGTCAATGATTATTGATGTCTTAAAATCAGATGCATCAGTACATTTGCAGGCTGTTGGCAGATTCCTATTTTCACATCCGGTATATATTTATTGACCTGAAGGAAAATATTACATACTTATATACATAAATACACACACACACACACACACCCACACACACACACACACACACTTTGATTTGATATACCCTCTAAATAGAATTCGGAATCCTTTTAATTATTAAATTGAATAAATAAAATAAATTGTGGACATATCCGGAGAGTAAGGAGGGTGTGGCATCCTTGTTATGCAACAAAATGGGGCCCCACTTAGGGACAAAATCATTACCATTTTCTAATCAATTAGGTCACAATTGACTTCCGCATTGATTGTTTTGGCAAGATTCAAAATACTGGTATATCAAGCCAAATGAATCCCACCAATCAGTGACCAATAGTTGGGGGTTTGGAAAACATTCTACTGCTTCTCCATTTGTCCATAAGTTATCTGTTATCGATGAGAAAACCAAGTAACACTTCGGAACAGAATTGGTCCTATGTTTCGATAAAGGAGTGCGGCAGAAATTTCATAACTTGAATTGTCTTGGAAGTAGTTCAATAAGTGAGGAACCCAACTTTCGAGGTTTTTCAAGCGGAGGTTGACACTTGATTGGCAGATCTTCATCTGAATAAGAAATCGGAGTTGGATAGGGAATCATAAATTTTAGATATTAGGCATCGTATCAAGGGATGGAATGAGAATGAAATAGGTCCAAACGGAGTGTTTTTGACCGTAGAGATTATTAGTCAGATGATCAGATGATCATGACTGATCTGATCTAGGTGACACGAAGTCCGAGAGGGGGGAGGGGAGAGGGCCTTCATGATATTCCTGAAGATGACTTACAATGTAAACCGAAACGTTGGCAGATAATTAAAAATACACATTTTTCAAAATTTTATTTTTTAGTTCCACCTTGACCGAATCCCAACAAAAATTGTCTAATAAGAATGAGATACGGCGCGATGTACAAGGACCAAGGTAATATTAATAAGTTGTTGAATGGGGTGGGTTGAGTGAAAATAAAAGGGATGACCGAGGTAGGTTATTCAGAAGGGATATTCTCATCAGCTTGTCTTGTATTTCTTTTCATCAGAGAAGGAAGCCATTAAAGTCACACTCACAGGATATTTTATACTTGGCATAAATTTATTTAAAAATGTATTTTATTTTGGCATATTTCATATATTTTTTCAACCCATATTTTAATAATATTAGAAAACTTATATTATATGAAAAAACGTCGATTTTTTACGTTGAAAGAAAGAACATAGCATCCGGAGACACGAATCTGATTTTAATAATTTTTAGTGCAAGGGAACAGAATAAAAAATCAAACTGCCTCAGCCGGGACTTGAACCTGGATTTCCTGCTATTCGGGCCGGTGCATTTACCATTTATGCTACCTGGACAAGTCTGATAAGTTATTAAATTCCCCGCACCGGCCCAGATAGCAGGAGATCCATGTCCGAGTCCTGGCTGGGACAGTTAGATTTTTTATTCTGTTCCTTTGCACTAAAAATTATTAAAATNCCCTTGCACTAAAAATTGTTAAAATTTACGTGGGATTAAATACCACAAAAAATAATATTTATAAAATTAAAATTTTAAAGTAAATAACGAGAGTCATTTAAAGAGGTTGACAATGTCAGCTCCTCCGAGCATAAGAATATATATTCGTCGGCCTCTGAGGTTAGACTCTCGACTCTAGTGCGGAGAATTAAATAACTTATCAGACTTGTCCTGGTAGCATAATTGGTAAATACACCGGCCCAGATAGCAGGAGATCCAGGTTCGAGTCCTAGCTGGGACAGTTGGATTTTTTCTGTTCCCTTGCACTAAAAATTATTAAAATTTACGTGGGATTAAATACCACAAAAAATAATATTTATCGAATCTGGTTTTCGTTCTATTAGGTCTGATGGAACTCCTTTAAACCTAAAGGAATGGGAATTATGGGACTGGTGGTATATCAGACCTGCGTCTGGCCGTATATGCCCATGGGTGAGACACGTGTTACAGATGGCTTAATTCGCAAACCATGCACAATGGAGATGAATACCATTAGAAGGGACTGATATTTCCTCATTCAATGAATATTGGCGACCAATTGGGGTTTGACGTTCCCAATAGAATAACAGCAATTCTCTGGGTCATTATAAACAGAAGCGTAGAAAGTAAAAATTACTACCTAATGAGAGTAATAAACCTGCGACCTTTACTTTATAAGATATCTCAGATCTTATGGTAGTGTTAGTTTTTACATTAATAAAATAAATAGGAGACTTATTTTTTTGGCTATAATTATATTTCATTGCAATTATTTTGCAGAATGCTTTCTGAAATCGAGAATAAATCCAATACTTTCCAAAGATTCATTTATCAAGATTTAAGAGTTTCTGAGAGAAAAAGGGTTGCACTTCCTTATTGAAGCCAGAACATGCCATTATAATCCAGCACATGTGTCGTATGATTATTATACTTGAGAAAGTATAAGAATAATTTTTAAAAAAAGAAAGAAAATTTGGAAAATGTTTACAATATTTAAAACAATAATTTTGGGAGCGCCGAGTTAGCACATGGCATACGTTAGGGTCTCGCACCCTTGACGCTGCAGGTTCAAATCCCTTCCTGGGCTAGTTTTTATGGATAAATAAAAGCTGGTCCTTAGCCATAAATGATTAGAATACAATTACATTCTAAGAACGAATAACAATTCGAAGTAGTAGAAAAGGAGTCAAACATTTGTAAATGATAAAAAAATTATAATTTGACAGTTCATTACCTTAAGTCAAAAAGAGCAGATCAGGCAGGCTTAGTCATGATTTTATCTAAAAATGACAGCCTGTGCAGAGTCATATGCATTTAGAAAAGAGTGGTAACTTGTAGAAAGTCTTTCCGTCCATTACCCTTGTGGCTGAACGAGAGGTTTAGAAATGAAAAATAATCTTCTTATGGCTTTAACTTCATTTTCTATCAAATCAAACATTAAAAAATACAGTAATACATCAAAGTGAAAAATAGTTTCATAACATTTTGAATCTAAGCAACAAAGCATAATTAATAAAAGTCACTGTATTCTGCAGGTCCTACAAGTTGTGTTTGGTTTTGGACTGACCTGTCTCCGGTCACCTTCCGTGAGACATCTTACTCGTGGGTAGAGCAGTGTCTGTTAGAGTCGCGTCTTGCTTAGGGGTAGTCTCAGTTCTTGCGTGTCCCCTATGAAGTCTTGTTAAAACGGCCATCTCGTGTCGAGAGCGGAGGTCTTTGTGCTCAACGAACCGAGGTTCGAGGCTGACGTCGGCCTGCGTAGCGGGGTGATGTCCTCTCTGCTTCCAGTCCTCTGTGTGTACCCAGTATTTCCTGATATATTCCCTCGCCATTTTCCTAGCGTCGTTCGTGATCTTCTTCTCTAGAGGGAGTGCGTCAGCTCCTGGGGTGACGGCAGGAGATACACGTTCCAGGAAAACGCTTCGCTCCCGCGCGAGCTTTCTCATTGCTGACAGATTCAAAGAACATTACTTATATGTACCGAATATTATTAAATCTTTAATAATCTCTCCGATGAACCAGTTGACTTTATACTGAGTAGATCAGTAAAACAGGAGTAATTACAGCTCTCTTGTTATTTACAATCTTCTGATGAGTATATTATTGTCTGTGCTTCCATTATTATTGAAGTAATTCCATTTTACATTCCTCTTTCACTAAGCCCGTTTGATTGTTCTTCGGTTGACTGTGCTTTGCTATAGACAAGGTTAACTCTATAATTGAAGAGCTGTTCATCATTATTAGAGTATTTATTTATTAAAGTATAAGTAAAAAATACCATGCTCTCCTGAGTTATGTGTCAAAGTTTTTATTGGTGGTTCAGAGTGCATTCTTTTAGTAAACTAAAATTTAGTTACTTTTAACCAATAGATTAAATTAATTTATAAATATGAAAATATAAATAGTATTATTTAAATTTTATTTAGCTTAGAATTTAATAAATATTAAAAAAAGAA
>KZ807600.1:271793-289690 GCA_000696205.2 Oncopeltus fasciatus | reverse complement strand
GATAGGAAGTCAACGACCATATATTTATTAAATATTAATAATGTAAAATTTACTCTTCAGTATAATTGAACATAGGTATTCCACTATGACTTCCTTGTTCACCTTGCTTAGGAATGGCAATTTTAATACCAGGAAAATGGGTAAATAAGAACCACTGGACATTGCAAATTTTAATATTATGGAATATAAAGATACTTGAGCCATTTTAAATTTTTAAAAAACAATTTCTGATTGATATAATAAGTTAATTTGGTTATTTTTGTATTGAGTAGGATCTATGTATACCCATGATTTATGGTTCTTGTTCTTGGGTAGCATTACTTAAAAATTATTTGGCTTATTCTAGGCCTACTGACCTCATATGTATTTAAAAAAACATATTTCTACTTCAAGCAGCCTACCAATAGATTTGGATAACAATATACTAGAAAGATATTAGTATTTTCCTGGACAACTTTGAAAAAATAATTATAAAAGCGGTGAAGGTAACTTTCTTATTTAAATGGAGAGTTTTTTGACCGTAGATTAATACCTATAATAATTTATTAGATGATATTAGTTGGGGTTCGGTCAAGGTACGTAAGTACTTATAAGTAAGATACTTACGTACAAGTAAGTAAGGTACATGACTGACAGTCATGGAAATGTGAACTTTGGGACAGGACGTTCATGATAGGCAGCCCTGAAGATGGCCTACAATGTAAGCCGAAACATTGGCTGATAACCTTTAAAAAAATACAATTTTTTAAATTTGTATTTTTTTTTGGATGTACCTTGACCGAACCCCAACTAAAATCATCTAATAATTATTCTTTAATATATTCTCAATGCTCGCCAATATTTTACATTTGTGTTATTATATTATTGTCTTTTCAAATTAGATATTCAAAAACTTCATTTTGGTTTACGGAAAATGTATTAATTCTCATTAAGAAGAGTGGAATTTTACATGATTCATGAGTAATTTCTTCAGCGACTGATATATCGGGGAATTAACAAACTTATGGGCAAATACTTCATTTTGTATAGTACATTATAGTTTAACGGGTACTCATTATAAATGTGATTGGGCACTCGGAGTTGTTATCAGTGTATTTATTTAATTTACACAAATTTAAGCACTTCAATCCCCCATTATTCGTATTGCCCCCGGGATCAATGGCCACCACTGCCTATTAACGCCTCTGCATGCTCTACTTAAGCATATCCTCTCCACTGACTCGAACATACGTAGTCTAGAGTAAAACAGCACATACTATGCATGAAGCTAATAACTTATTTAAATAAATAACAGTGATAAATAAATAATATTAATAGTAGCATATGGAAATAATAAAATAATGGTGAGAAATTAATACTTATGATTAATATTAACTTTAAAGTGGTAATATACCTGAAAGTATGGCAATTTTTGAAAATTCTTGTTGGTTTATTCTTTCAACTTAAGAGGGAAGCACCAAATCTCGGTAAATACCTTCTATGATATACGTTTCTCGTTAAAATGTAGTGCAAAACACAATGTTCCATCTATTATTGTTTGCTGACGAACATTGTAGAACCCAGAGATGTCAAGACTTGGCTTAAAAGAAAAACTTATTTGGACTGGGACACTCTCTGGAAGTCCGAATCGACCAACAATAAACTGCGAAGAATTAAGAACAGCACCAAGGACTGGTCCACATCGAACCAGGATAAAAGAAGAAGTCGTACTAACCAGACTTATAATAGGTCACACATATCTTACCACCATGCATCTAATCACTAAAGATCAACCGCCAGTATGCCCTAAATGTAGCTCTCAAAATGAGCGTTCAACATGTCATCGAGGAATGCCCATATAATACTAATCTATTTACATGTAAAAACCTCCCATGACAACTGTCGGCATCCTTGGTAAACCATGAATCCAATGTAGCAAAACTTATGTGCATTTTAAGAGAAACAGGCATATATGAAAAAATTTAATCCCCCCCCCCCCAAAAAATATCAACTATGCCTTTCCTTTTTTNTGGTTAACAAGCAAATTCCTCCATGGAGATTACGTGAAAACGAAAATCACAAGAGTTCCAGAAAAAAACAAAAAAAAAAACACCACACCATATAATTGAGAAATTTCTTTGTTACTGATTCCTATGTAAGTAAAATAAACTTTTTATTTTAATTAAAGGCGCGGCAGCTTGATGGCCATTGATGCCAGTGAAATCTTTGGACTTGAAACTGTTTCTTTTTTCTTTTCTTTTTTAGAAAAAGAGAGAGAGAGAGAGAGAGAGAGAGAGAGAGAGAGAGAGAGAGAGAGATTAGAAAATATAGAAAATATATTAATACTTTCAGTGTCGAGATGAAATCTTATAATTAGCAAATTTCAATATGCATAATTAATTGATTGAAAAATTGTAAGTATAAAATACATTGATTATTGTATTGAAAAAAAAATGTAATACATTTTTTTTATTTACGTAAACATACGGATTATTCAAGAATTAAATTTTTCATATATTTTTCAGAAGTTTAGAAAATAACCGCAGAATGAAATGCTTGCTTGTATTAATACTATGGGAACCATACTCGAATACTCTGTGAAAAGTTGGTCATTTAAAAAAATTTTTCGTATGTAATAAGATATAATAATTAATTATGAATCTATAATTGATCACTGGGGGAATTTGAATTAATCTAAACTATAATAGGGATACTTTAACTTTATTTAAACTATATAATTTGAATTATTTTTACGAATTGTAAAATTTACTTTTATCTTCTAGTAAAAATAGTGCCTTGTCCCACTCTAATAATATGAAAATTCGATTTCATTAAGTTATAATCCTCAAGATACAAGACTCGAATTAAACTGAACAATTTGAACTTAAAATATCCGAGTTTAAAGCCAAGACAATGCACTAAGAATTCCCGTTTACCCACATTGCCTTTTTTTAGAAGTGTGTGTGGGAGTTGCAAGACGAGCGGGGACCAGAAACGGGGATAGGAAGTCAACGACCCAATCTTCGGTCATCCAAGCTCATCTGGGAGCGCGTGATCCTTTACCGAGAGGATCAAGAGCGCCTTTTACAGGATGGGATGAAAGGATCGCAAGGACACCCTTGGAGGCTACAGAGATTCAAAGGCGGTAAGGGGTGGAAAAAGGACAACGCTCTGTGTAAACACAGTGAATACAGCGGGAGGCAGAAAAACAGTAAAGCAGAATCCCAGGAGTTTGGTTAAATCCGAAATGAAAAGCTCTCACCAACTACCCTTCCGAGGGGTGATAACAGTCTTTCATGATTAGTGCTAAATTTGGTTCTAGGATTATGTTCATTTACTAAATTTGGGCAGGGAAAATTGCAATGTGTCAATGCGGATCGGATACGAATTTTCATTTCCCCACACTTCGAAAATTTCTTGGCTACTCAAATAAGAATTAAAAAAAAAAAAACAACCCCTAGCGGCCATCATCAGACATGAATCTTGAGTGAATGGGCATAGCGAAGGCCATTGGGGAAACTTATGAATATGTGACATTCCAGAATATCTGGGTAAATTTAAAAGATAAACACATGAGCAGATTTCCCATGTCTCTTAAAGATGGATATAAATAAGAGTAAATGACTATTCGCCCTTCAGCATCTGAAATTTCTAAAATAATAATACCAAATTGGGTGTTGAACCTTTTTTTCTTTTCAAACTATTGGATGCATTCTTTAACAGTTGAAATCTATCGTGGAGTGTCAAGGAGGGGTTATTATATTAAAACCAAAATTTATAGCCGCAATATCTTCGTTTTTATTTGAGTTACAAAAAAAAGTTGATATAACATAATAGGGGTAAAATGTAATTTTCAATTATGTTCTATTATATTTTTAGAAAAAGTAATTTATGAATGTAATTACTATGGGTGAACGTTGCAGATTTATTTTATCTCGTAGAAAGTATAAAGTTTAAAATTATGGTCAAGTAAAGATTCAAAAGGGTAAAGCTTTGAAATCAAGTTTGGAATTTGTAGGAGGCCGAAGAAAAACAATCCTAAGTTTTATAAATTCCTAGAAAAAGAATGATAATTTGCAATAGAGTTTTCAATTGTTTCATTTCACTAGATAATTTTTTTTTAAAAGTCTCTTTCATTTTTAAAATAATTAATTTCTCAAAATGCCTTTATTTTAAGGTGAGCATATTTGAGATATTGACAACGGCCAGCTGATATGTGTAACTCTTACTCTTTAGTTGTACGTGCTCCGAAATATCATGTATAGCAAATGTAAATTCCTATAAGATCCGAGGCACCAATTATTGTCGTATCTCAGGAAAGGTAATGGGCACAGTTATCAGTCAAGCCCTCAGGGGAATGACATTGGGATGTTCGACATCATTGGACAACGAGTGAAGAGCTGGACACAGAAGCTCATGGATTCTTCGATTAATGGTTCAGGTCAATATATTCAGTGGCTTTAACCAGTCAATGAGCAGTCATGGCTTAAGTGGAATAACTGCTTTCTCAGTCTCATCTTATTCCATCAATCATGAAAACTACACAACAATCATGCATAGAAATGAAAATGTTCAACCCCCAACATTTATGAACGGTAATTAGCCTTGAGAGATCGTTTTAAAGTTTGTCTTAAATGAAAGTTTTTTTTTCTTCGAGTGCTAGCCTCCATTTCAACCACTTAAGGTCATGGAGGGAAGGGCTATTTATAGGATGCCAACCCATTCTAACATCCATGGTTAAGGACTAGCTCTTATTTATAGATAAAAACATGGCCTGGCGGGAATTTGGGACGGATCGTCTGAGCTACCCCGACGCACCGAACGAAAGTTTATGATGGAAAGTTCTTAATGAATTGTAAAAAAAAGTTTATTTTAAAAATGATAGAGAAAGTTAACCAGCAATATAAATATTTATATCAGCTTGAAGAATTTTGGGTAAATTATCCCATCGCTAGAGCTGATACTAAGTTCTAGACGTACAACCGTCTCTGGCAGTACCAGAGAAGTACCCGGGTTTTCGGTTCCTTTCGCTCCAAGGAAAACCAAAGTGGCTAAGCAATGCCATTTTGGTCACTAAAAACTGGAGCTGAGAAGTTTTGTCGAGAATCAAAAGTCTCTGCAGTTCCATAGATGTTTAGAATAGGTTGGCTAGCATTATATAGTCCCTCCCTTCATTAGCCTAAGACGGTATATGGGAGTTACATAAGAAGAAGAAGTTTCCTCTTGGGAGTGGTGGGAATGTTTGCAGAGAGCACTAACTATAGCTGAGGCAGCTCCAGCCTTGTCTCTTCCTCTTGTAGGCAACGCTCTTGACGTCCTCCGCCGGGACCGGACTGCAGATGTCCTCACAGCCGGCCCCCACCACCACCTGGCTCCGGCTGGCCTTCGGCCGAATCATCTGGTCTCTTGGCCAACCCGCTCTTCCTCGCCTGCTTGCCTCATCGCCGCAGTCATGGAGCTAAAACTCCCGGACACGCCCTACCTGGATACCCGACCTGGATAAAGAGCCAACCTAATATCGCTCCCAAAATGATATGGCGATATAAGGATATGGTGAATATAATGCATCTAAACTTAAGCAGTTTGGCCTGGAAGATCTGTAAAATTTAGCTAGTTATTTTTGTTGTACCTTAACCTTTTAATCTGCCTCTTACACACTCTTACACACATAAGCTATCTTGTATTTACCCTAGAGGGTTTTTGAATAAGCTCCTAATCCTCTTAACGTTGAGGAATCTGAGATTTTCTTTACTACCTTAGATGTAGCAGCCCATGATTTAGTAAGAAGCTGTAACCTACAGACTAAATGACATGAAACCGATGGATTTTCGTCCATGTCTATGACCGTGATAACGTCAAAGTCAAACAAGCCCTTTCTCAGGAGAGATTTAAACTCAGAACTCCGAGTTATGACAACACCACCACTATAGCACTGCCTGGTCATGGGTATAAATAGCAGGAATCGGGAATACAAACCCGGTTCCTCCAGTTATGCTTATAGGGAGACGGGAAATCGATCTCATAACCTTCAGTATAAAATTCGATTCGATCTTTAATTGAACGAGATCTCTTATTTAAAGAAATGTATGCGATGTATATTGATATTTCTAGAGTCCAACATATATATTTTTTTCAAACACCGTCTACTTTTTCAAAGCCATTCAGGAATAATCCACCAATCAATAAATTTTTAAAAATGATATTCGATCAATAATAATGGTTCTCTGCAGGTTGGGTACCTTTTTGAAAGTATCAGTGAAGAGTGAAAAAAGCAAAATACATATTTGTTAAACCATCAGGCAATATCGTAGAGGATCACATATCGATGTTATCCTCGTTAACAAAAGTTCGAACCTTTGCTAAATTAAATATAATCATGCTGAATGATGTTATTGCATCAATGTTCTTCAAGAGTTTTAAAATTTTAGACGAACCATATAAACAGGTTTTATTTAAAATCTGAGCAATTGAAATTTGAGTTGAGGTTTTTAAGTAGCTTATTGTGACTCCATAAGTATGTAACAGAATATATAGAATATAATATAATAGAACTAACATAAAAATCACTCGTAATCAAAAAATGTCCTTAGGAGTAGTAAAAGTTTTGACTTTATAATTTTTACACATAATTTCTTAATTGAAAGAAATTGACTGCAACTTTAAATTATATGAATAATCATCAATGAGAAAAATTCTCTTCTACATTTTTCATTGATTAAAGTGAAAAATAGATATAAACTTAATTGATGAATGAGAATTGATGCCTGAAAAAAAATATATATATATTTACACACACACACACACACACACACACACACACACACACACACACACACACACACACATATATATATATATAAAGATTGGAAAGAAAATTACTGGCTTGTCTTGCTTATCATTTAATATGTATAACATATAGTTAATTTTCATATGAATTATAAATAAAAGAAAAACTAGTTTAAAGCGATTTTTTAAATTAGTATCCTACTTTATAAAAATTGTATAAAAAAAAATTATACTAAATTGTTGAAGTGAGTTGACATACTCAACTTCATTCTCGACGAACTTCACTCTTTAACATACATATATACACACACATCATTCACATTTCGTTTATCATTTACCAACTAAATTCTCTATAAGAACCTATTATACGGCAACAACAAAACTCAACGCGCAATGCATTAGTCAACAAAAATCGTTTCTTTTGTGCACATCTTACTTCATAAAAGGGGTTACTAACAAAATCCTAAATTTTCCTCAACAAAATTCGCTCCTTGACACACTTTTGTATCATAATGGGGTTAGCCAACAAAACCCCATAAAGGACCACATTATCTAATAAAGTCTTCGTAAAAATATTTATAACTTTACTGCAGTAGATCAGGTGTGAATAGAGAAATTTTCTCACCAAAATCTGTGCCTTCCAACACAAATCATTGCTTTACATGATAACTGTTGGGGATAAAACAAAAAACTTAGATATCAAAAAATTCAGAGTTCAATGAATTTATCAAAATTCAACCTTAGGTCTTATATAGTATAACTCCAGTATAACTAACAGTATGTATGATAGAGAAATTTCATAACTTTAACCCTTAATATAATCCCCTTAAGGTTGATAGATCAAGCTCATATTAGCATAATCATTAATTAGCATTATCATTGAAACTGATAGAACTAAAATCCCAAATTTCATTAAAATCGGTCCAGTCGCTTACGAGAAATCTTACACCAAACGGCTGACAGACATTTATTTCAATTCGATTTTCGGATTAATCATATCTTGAAATATAAAACAACAAATTTTGAGAGGAAGAGGGTTTATAGTTTTAAAATAAAATAACTTTAGTTTTCATTAATTTTTTTTTTAATAGAAAAACAATTTAGTGTAGCTAGGACATGGTAATCCTTATAATCGTTAAAAACGAGAATGTCACATAACCTTTGTTGATGATTGTAAGACGTCACTTTAACGGAGTAAAAATTCTTGGGTTTTGGGTTTTTTTTTTTTTGTTTTGTTTTAAGTACTGGAATATTTTCAAATATTCGAGGGTGGAGCGGGATCCAATTCCTATCTTAAAAATGTTTATTGCGTGAGAACTGCAGACTATGTGACTGCAAAATATCGAAAGAAAAACAACCAAGCAGCTTTTGGCCCGGCTACATCATATGACGTCATGAAATTGTGAAGAGATCCACGCTGGACACGCTAGTCGTTTTCCCTGTTCTGTCTTGCAACAAAAAAAAAAAAAAAAAAAAAAAAAAAAAAAAAAAATTAGTGGAGAATTATTATTTCCATCATGAGGAAAAATTAATGTGCTCTGTAGAAATAATAGTAGACTTTACCAATGAAATTTAAAAAAATTACAAGTGATAGTGTAAGCAAGAGTGAATTTTAGCAATTGTCATTAATTCTTTCAAGATTATAGGCCAAGAAACGCTTAGCAAAACATTTTTAGGGCGTTGTTAGAAGAGCTACAGCCTTGAATATTTTAAAGATAAATTTTTCCATTTGGAAGCGATTCATCATTTCATCATTGAATAAATAGGAATCACAAGCAACCTCTATAGGTGTTCTCAAATATTAATGATAGGACCACTGTATTTTATTTTTTACAGCAGCAGATCTCATACTTCTGGTTTGCTTTTGCAATTAACTATTGGTGATAAAGTGAACATGGAGTTTAGCAATTTTTTGCCCTGCTGTAAATATGATTTTTTTTAAATACTTGGAATCAGGTACTAACTAGAGCTGCAAGTCAAATATGATAGATTAATTAAACATGATGGAGATGCTGTCCAGTGTCAGCTCTCCTACATCACTATTTACAATATTTACATTTTTTTTTTCATATAAATTTAATGAAGGGATAGCAATGATGGAGTCACATATGCCTTTTCCTACTCAGGGGTCATGGTGGGTTTTCAGGATGGGACTTAATCCTGGTTAGGTTTTGGGCTAAGTGATTGGGAGGCATGGATAGGTCCGGGTGGAATTTATTAAATGATGATATCTTTAGAAAGAAGGATTGCAAGATTATTGTGGAGTTAGAGTTTATCTTGTAATAGGGAGTACCAACTATCATTCTGAGGATTTTGAATAATCCTTGGGTGTTAAATAGTTTAGCAGTTCCTCACAGTTTAACAACCCCATACGTCCAAATAGGACCAGGACTACCTCAGATAAGGCTGATTTGGGGCTTAGTACCTTGTAAAGCTGTCCAAGCTCCTATTTAGTTCCTGTCTTTTGATTTTATATGTGTGTTCCATGTTAGTCGGGAGACGAAATGTAAGCCCAGATACCTGACCCAATCTGAAGTTGGGATAGAGATATCTTGAAGTCAATTCTATCAAGCTATTTCTTCCTGACCTGAAAAATAGAAATCATAACCCCCTCAAAATATATGTTATGATTCAAAACACAAAGAGTTCTATAAGTGACAAAAAATATCTGATTGCCATACAGGCACTTAATATTAAATGCTGGATGACTTAATTTGATATTAGCTTGATACAGTAAGAAGAGAAGAGGCTTAAATGTTTGAAATTTATAACCTTTTAAAATTCAAAAGGTAACATCTATCAAGCTGGTGTTTTTTTTTTCACATTTAAGGAATTCATTGAGCTTTACATTTTCTACCTATTGGCCAAAACTTCATGTTTCTTATATACCTATAAGAGGTTTTGCTCTCTTGACATATGTGTGATAAGAGTTAAGGATGATATTCAAATAAGCATCATCTCATTTACTCCATTGAAATTAATAAAAGTTTAAAATATATTATTTATCCAAATAAAACTAGGTATATAACAATTGTAAATTATTCTAAAACTTTTACTGGTTTTCAATAAATCCTTTTAGAATGGGGATTTAACTGAAACCTATGATTTAGTAGATATTATGTTTCATTGTACAATGTATATTAACAACAGCTGCTTAATATTATAAATTATTCTATATTGTATGTTGGTTTTCAGAAAAAAAATTTAAAATTTAAGAATTTTTTCATTATTTTAAATTTAAAGATACAATGTATAAAGAATAAATGTTGAAAATAATTTAAAAATAGAAATTAATTTGACCCCATTCTTGTAATGAATAATATAGGATATTAAAGGATTTTTAAATTTTAAAAAATAAACAAACATTTGTGGAATAATTTGCAATGTTTTATTGTACTTAACATCAAATTCAGATTGACCAAAATTAAGGTAAGTGGATATTCTGATTAATTCAAACACTTGATGAATTATGAAATTTTAATAAAATTTAATTTATAATTAATATTATGGTGTATGTTGTACATTATTATTATTATTTATTGTAAACTATGAGAGCACATTGCAAGATGCACGCTGTGCAGTATGTAATTTCTAAAATAAATAAATATTTCAATCATGTCTTAGTCTATGTGATTTGAGGTGAAAAACAACAAATTTTGAGAGGAGGTTACAATATTGATTTTCAGGTCAATCACAATACTTTTTTCATGATGAAAGGTAGATAATTGAAGATTGGAGTATTTATTGACATTTGATCTCACAGATGCTTTAACTAGGGATATAAAAAATTGAAAAATAAAATTTAAATTAAAAAACATTTTTACGCACCCATTTTTTTTTGACAATATAAATAGTTGTCATCCTAGTATAACATATAGCTGAGGAAAATCTGGTTATAACCCTTTAAAACAAGGTTGAAATTTATTTTAGAGATAGATAACGCCATAACAATAATTCTCTTTTTAAGAGCGATAAGGAGACTTCCTGCATGCTGGGGTAATGTAGCAAGTAGAGATATAGCTTCCCTCACCTATTTCCCGAAATGACCTACTCCCCAGTGTCCAGACTGTTCCTTTCAGGATATATCTTCAGGAAGAGTCAACATTTGCATCCTGTCGCGGCCACTGACAACTTTCTTCATGTCACTGAATCCAGCCAGGTCATCTGAAGGGTGATCCCTTAGAAGAGCGATAAGGAGACTTCCTGCATGCNACACACACACACACACACACACATGATCTCTAATTCACTGAATTTAACTAACTAACTTAGATTTAATTTTCCACTCTGAAAATAAAAATACCATCCTTTGATGAAATAATTTGGCTTAAGATTCTGTCCCTGAATTTATCAAGTAAATGAAAATATAAAACTAAATTGAAATGTAAAAATTACTAATGTACTTAATTTAGGAAGTACATACATAGTTATATCTGTAAAATTATTTTATTATTTGTAGTGTCACTTATTTATTTTTATGTTTCTAAGACTTAATTTTATACGTGAAACTGTTTGTTTGGTATTTATCATTATTTCTGTAATAATAAGACTTTTATGCATATGGTTTTTTTGGACCAATACTAACTAACCTTGAAACTGCTACATAGGATAAACCTTAATGAATCCAGCGCCAAAACATCCATTTCATGGACATTCATGGAATGTTGGAATGAATTGGAAACAATTCATCATTTCATAAGATCAACATGGCATAACCCAGAATTTTTATTAGTTTTTTATTTCATTTATATTCTGTTCACTAGTAAGATTTTTTTCTGGGAGAGTTTGGAGGATCTCTTAATGTCCACCATTATGACATGGGATTAATTATGTCATAGTGATATAATATACTAAGGAAAGTTAAAGGTGCAGGATTCACAAAGGTTTTCCCTAATATATGTTTTATCTATGATCGATTACCTAACATCCCAACATTTGTAAAAATTTTGAGGTCAATCTCGAAATCTTTATTACACTTTTTATCTGGCAATATAACAACAGAGAGAACCCTAAAGAATAGGCTTGGTCTTATAAATTAATAATAAATCCACAAATTTCATAAATGCATCTCTTTTTATTTTACATATTTACATATGAGGATAAACTGATTATCTTAATAATTCCATATTACAATTATTCAGTTCAAACCAAACTATTCTATTTATTATAATGTACAAAAGAAAGAATTCCCCTCACTCTAAACTGGTCAAATAGTCAACTGCATATACATTTATAATAATATAAAATGTACATAGGTTTTACATTATAATCATGTATCAGCACATACATTTATTTATAATACATCCATCTCTTTATACACAACATAACCTAAAACGGCTGAACCAAATAATAAAAAACGTACATTTTATTATTGATACAACACATTGAACATTACATTAATATTCTTTCCATTCTTACTTTATTATGAATAACATCTTTCTTTTTCATTAAATTTTATTTTACATTTTAAGGTTGTTAGATATACAGACAATTTAAATGGCAGACCATAACATAACAGACAAGAAATACTCTATTTAGAGACTACTACAGAGATTATATTATTTTTGTTTCCTCAAAAGGACTTATAAGGCCAAACAACTATGTCAGCTTCAGGCATGGACAATAAATTTGAAATCATTCCTTTAAAACTTTTTGAGAAAGATTTTTAAATTTAATTAAAAATGGAACTGAAATAGAATAAAAAATTGTTAATAAAACAATTTGACTCTAAGGCCTCTTTGTAGGACATTTTCAACTCATTAATTTCTAAAGGGCAATAAACCTTATGGCACTATTACTATTTTTAGGCCTGTGTAATAAAAAAAAAGAAATATTACATAAATACAATTTTGGTAAATCACTTGCCTACTCTAGGGAATAAATTTCAAATGAAGAAGGTTCTAAAGTAGTGCTTTTAGGATCAAATAACCAGCCAACTACTTTCTTTGCTTCCACTAGTGGTACTACTTTAATTTTTTTTTTTTTTTTAAATTCAAACCATATATTTTTAATGATAATGCAATAAAAATAATTTTAATTATTAATATAAAATTCATCTCATCCAACTCTAGAATGAATACCCTTTTCATCTACCATCTTCTCCTTAAGATAACCCAGGCAGGAATGGTCAGAAGGTTTAATAGACTATTATATTTCTGTCATAATGGTCTATGAATCATATTATTATACTATATATTATTGCCTTATACCTCCATATGGTACATAAGCTTGTACCAACATTAGGTTCCAAGATTAAAAAATGCTTGATTTTTAATAGTTTTGTACAGAGGAATGCACCTAATGAGCCTCTTGATTAGGATCTAAGAATAAAAACTCTTGAATTTTAATTAATATTTTAAATATTGTTAATAATTGTGGTATTTAATCCCATATTTATGCTAGGGAATAAAATAAAAAAATCTCGGATCTCCTGCCGGGTTCGAGTCCCGGCTAAGGTAGTAAGATTTTTTTATTCTATTCCCTTGCATTTATTGTATTTAATTAATTTTGTAAACTGGATACATAAATCCATTAAATGCCTTATAACAGACAAGGTAGTATACTATTGAACAAAAATTATAAAAATGATTCAGAAACATCCCTCTTTTATTTTTGAATTATCTATAAAGCCTAATTTTATTGTCAAAGAATATGTGATAGATAATTCACTTTATAACATTTAGAGTTGAATATTTTCAATTGTATATTAAACAACACTAAATTTTCTCTTGTTAAATTTAATTCCATAATATCTCTCTTTGAAACAAAGCAGTATGATTGGTTAAATGATGATATTTCAGTGGGTTGAAAAAACATATTCACTAATTAACAAATAACCTTTTGAGTGAAAAACATAACATTAAAATTCTCAAGCCTGTTATATTGATTGTTTGTAATAATAATTGTCTGTAGATATAATAAACCTTTTTTCTTAACAATCAATAATCTAATAAATAAAACAAAAATCACAATTACTTTTTGACTGAGCCTACTATTAAGTATTAGTGCTGTTAATTATACAAATTTGGGCTTCTTGATAAAAGTTAATGCTAAATTTTTAAATAATATAAATAAGCCAAATTTTTATAATTAGTTAAAAATGATATATATCTTTTGAAAAATATAGTTAATAAAAATTATGTTTCTTTTTCTTGTTCTTATTACAAGAAAAAGAAACACAATTATAGGAATCTGAATCTAAGGAATATACTAGATTCAATCAAAATTGGTTAATAGGAATGATCAAGTTTCTGGCTCATAAAATTATGAGATAATCAAAAATGAAATTGAAAAATAGTCATATTTTCTAAGTTTAAATCAATTCAAATAATTCAGATATATCAAATAACTTCTTGAATATGAGTAAATTAATTCAACTTCATTTAATTAAGAATTGATCAATTCAAATAATTTTTTATATTAATATTAACAATAAATTACAAAAAATTTTAGTTCTTCATTCACAGTTGAATTGGTATCAACGCCATATTTATCAACAGTTTATTTATCCAAATCTTTAAACAAAATGTAAATGAGTAAGAGATCCCCAAAGGTTGTCCAGTAAAAAAATTTTAATTGTATATTGTAAAAACCAGATCAAAATCAGATTGGGTAATCAATTGGAAGAATTTTCTCATAAGAATCACATGCATATTGTGTAACTAGCCAAATATAGTACTAACTGAACTTCAATTAATACTGTATTTGTTGAAGAGTTGGAAATTTTTTTTATAGGAGAAATTTTGTTCAAATATATGTTTTGTAAAGGTTGAGGGAAACATCATTCAATGTTTTAGAGTCAGATTATGTATACATAAATAAATATTTTTATTTAATTTTCTAATTCATAATTTGATAAGTTAGTGATAAATTTTGATAAATATTAAGTTAGTGCTAGTGAACCAGGGATTAGTTTAAAACCGATATGGAAACATGCACCAGTGAAGCAGTGCTATCACAATGAAACACGATCTAGTTTCAAATCTCTTAGAATATAGCATATTGTTTTTGTACCATTTCTTGGAAGTATATTTATGCCAAAAAGCTTGTATGAAAATATAATAAACTCTCCTGGACACTAACATTCCTGGATTGAAAAAAAGTATACCCTTAATCCTTATAATGGCCATTGGTATACAGAGCAGTTTTAGATATATTGATAATAAATATATAAGAATTTATTTGTGTAACAATGAAATAATGAATAATAATAAATGATATGAATTGTTTTATTTCATTTAAATCTATATTTTTCAGAAAAACTGATCCAAAGTAGTACATTTAATCATTAACTCTTTAGCAAGAAGCCTTAACTCATTATGCAGATCGTTCTACATTTTAAGCAATATTTTCCAGATCATATCATTAGCAAATCAGAATAAATACAAAAATATATAACAATCAATGTTTTTAGCAGAGCTAATATGAAAGGCAAATCATTAATAATAAATATTATAGCTAAGTAATTAAAAATTAAGTACAATGAAAGAAAATTGAGCTAAGTACATGAGTGCCATTTTTATTCTTAAACTCAATTTTCAGCTACAATTCTGAACGTACTCCTATTTCTTAAAATAAAAATTATCTTACTTAAGCTATTGTTTCTTTAATAAGACACATTGTTTTCATTACTTTTGGAATGTCATCTTTATTAGAAATTTAAAGGCACATTAGACGGAATTGTTTGTTTGAAGAGGATTATAAATGAAAAACAGAATTTTCCATCTTAAGCTATTTTATACATATATGGCAATGTGGTAGTTATTATTTTATTGTAATGCCTAAATAGCATAAATTTTAAATATGTAATTGGTCAACCAACTTTTTCTTAATCTGATAACCTTGCTGTGATTTTAGTTGCTATCAAAGTTAGTGGCTAAATGTGACTGAACACAGGTAGGATCAATGGTAGACATTTTCTTGTGTGTTAAGAAGTAAAACATGAGTCCAGAATGTGAAGTTGAATAACTCTTTGATAATAAAAGGACAGATCAGGTTACAGCTGTAGTAATCAAATTTCAGGTTATTTTGAAGATATTAGTGGGATGGAGGCAGATTTTTAAGAAATGAAGGCAGAACTAGATACCCTTTGGACTTTTGACTAGATTTTCAACATTTCCAGTACAGAAGATATCAGGATTCAGAGGTCAGTCAATGAAGCCTGCGGGTTTGTTTACAGTACCACTTTAAAACTTATGGAGTAGGTATCAAGCATATATCATGGGAATAAAAGAGGTTGACATGCCTTGATATGTTAAGAGGGAAAAATTGGGAGGGGTTGCAAAGAAACTTATATGACATGGATGAGAACTGAAAAACTTGCTAGAATGCTCCAGATGGTCACATACAGAATAGATATCTCAAATGCTTTCAATACAGAGTCAAAGGAGCTAAATTCTTTAACTTAGAATATTGTCCTTCAGAGGAGTCTATTTGAAACTTTTCTTTTATTTTTAAACAGCTAGGTAAGCATATCAATATACTTTATTTTATTGTATTATTCATTGCCAATTCATTGTTTTGTGTACATATGTCATAACTAGAATTGAATACATGTTATCACACATTTATCTATTTTGGATACATTATATTAGGGTCTTTTCTTTGTGTTTCATATTTGTATTATTGTTTTGATTTAAAATTTAAAATTCATATATTTTTATTGTTGATTTGATGTTCTATAATATATTCAAAATAAGAATCATTTATATTTTATTGAAGATTTAAATTGTCTTAATATATATATTTATCCTACGACAATAAGGTTTCCTAATACATTTTAATTAAATAAATTTACCTACTACCATAAATTTCAAGTTTATAAAGGAAGTAAAAATTTATGAAGGTTTGAAAACTCAACAATCAAGGTTGTATTATATTATCAGATTTCTGTATAACATACTATTTCTTCAGAACTGTCTTATGGGCAAATAATTTTAAAAACTATTCATTCAAGAAGGAAAGAAACAAACTTTTAGGAAAACAAACCTCTAAATTTAAGAGGAACTTTGCAAATTTTCATATAAATTACAAAATAGATCAATCAAGAGGGATTGAAAGAAGTTTCAGCAGAGTTTAAATTAGAAACTAGGTGTTGATGCGGTGCTTTGTCTCTTAAATTTTTACTTCATACAGGTCAGAATATTTTAGTATCCCCCTAAGTATAGATGGATACTAAATATTACAACTTGTATTATCAATTGCTAGATTTAAAATTTTTTTTAATTTAGCAGGTTATCATTCATAAAAAAAAAAAAAAAAATACAGCAACAAGTTTAGCTATAAAATTGCACTCTATTATTGTTTGCTAATAGCTTATGATGGAAAATAATTATTTTAAGATCTTATTTAATTTTCATCACTTATCAAGAATTAAATTGTAAACTTAAATTTGGTATTATTGACTTTGATTTGGTCATAAATATATCACCGTTGGAAAAGGCCAAAAAGCCTTCGGCTAGACCGCTTTTTATCAGCAGAAGAGGGTGTGTTCTGGCCACTTGTTGGTTGCTCTGGATTGGCAAGCTTTCTCTTCATTTGCTCATCTAGGAGGGCTTGAACATCCATCTGAAAAAATAAAGAACTAGTCATTATGTGCCTTTTATAGGGGCATTTACTCTCCAATACAGATACAGTAAAAATTAAAGTTAATTTTCAAGGATCACATTTTATTTATATATGTGTCCATATTTAATAACTGATTATTCTAAAATTTAAATTAAGTTTATTAATTGGTTATTTATTTTCATGTATTAATACAATAAGGAATAATGTATATAATTAAGCAATAGTTCATTTTATTATTTATCAGTTTTTTTTTATGCAGTCTTATGAACCAATGAAGTATTACTTAATCGATTTTTACTTTTTACTACTTACAAATTCTAAACTTTGTTTTTGTCAATTATTATAAATTTGAAATGAAAATTAGAAAGCTATTACTTTTAAAGCTATTGCTCATTTAAGGTACAGAAATTGAGATATATCCATTGTTGGCATCTCAAATATGTTTTATCATAAGAAAAAAAAGCAGAAAATTCAAATCTCAAAATAGGTCCAAAGAGGGCCAGTAAAAAGGTCGATAGGTGTATTTGTTCCCCTGTTTATCTAATTAAAAATGTTTACCCTAATTT
>KZ807600.1:197425-224135 GCA_000696205.2 Oncopeltus fasciatus | reverse complement strand
ACACACACACACACACACACACACACACACACACACACACACACACACACACACAAACGCGCGCACGCACGCACGCACGCACGCGCACACACATACACACACGTGTATATATATATATTATAGTTTATATGTAATTTATATAAACATTTAATATATCAATTATAGTTGAAATTTTAGTAATTGTTAAATTTATGTAGAAAAGACATGCCATTTATATATTAACTTTAATGTTTTTTAATAGATTTCTGAGCTCTGATAATGATGTCTCCTATGTTGAAAACGGTCAGCTAAAAAAATATGAAGAAAATTGTGCTAATATTGGAATGTTCAGTTGAGAGTTGACACACTTGTTTAGTAATGTAAGTTCGCAGCAAAAGGATTAGTAAGGTCGTAAGACGGATTGCGATCTAGTCTTGGAGTGGTTGGCGTTTCTTTCTATTGTCCAGCACTTTCCTAGCATAGTCCTCATCATTCTGTTTTTCTTGGCCTTCCCTGCACTTCATCAGGCTGATGACTGATCCCATCATCAAGGACAGCTTCCAACAAGTTTTGGCCGACTGTCAAGGCTGCTACGAAGGTGCTACCAAACACGTCACACTTCACAGCTTGCAATTGTGCACTACCAGTAGACCAGTAGAGACTTCCATTATGCAAATGTATATTGCAATTTACCGTCACTTAAATACATAAGTGGAGCGAGAGATACATATTAGTATCGACATTATCAGTGGAATGTGTTTCTTAATATAAAATGCATGTATATTATTACAAATATCTACTAGAACATAATTAATTAGTTATTATGTTTTATATATGTAAATGGTTGCCTTAAAGTGGACTACATCTATTTTCAAATGATTATGTTTTTTAACTGCGTCCACTTTCTTCTCCATACCAGATTTCAGATACCTATGCTTTTTTCAACTAAAAAATCTCCATGTCTGCTCAATAAACCTTAAATACAGATCATAGTGCCAATATTTGGTGTTTCATTATTATCTTCTAAAAATCATACTTTTTTTGGGGGCAGGGGGTCAAAACTACATGAATAAGAATTACATAATTTAATGTCTGGCATGGCTTTTGAGAGGAAAATAAAAATATTAGAGGTACACATAAGATGTTAGTGGTGACTAAGGTGAAGCATCAAACCTTCGTGATATTTTGAGAACATTACCGAACCTTAGCAACGTGATATCAGAAACAATTCCAATGCTGAAATGCAAGCACTATGCCTAGCTCTCTATCATGCCATTACATCAGACAAAAAAGACATTATCATATGCTCCGACTCGCTATCTTCTCTAAAAAGTATAAAAAATGAAAAAAATCAAGTTCTCCTACAAAAAAAAATTCTTTCATTATTTTCGTACCCTTGAACAGCAGGACAAAACAATAACACTCCTGTGGGTACCATCACATAAAGGTATAAGAAGAAACGAGATGGCTGATAATGCAGCTTAAGAAGCAGCCCTTAAGGAAATCCCACCCACAAACATTGTAGAACCCAAAGATGTCAAGACTTGGCTTAAAAGAAAAACTTATTTGGACTGGGACACTCTCTGGAAGTCCGAATTGACCAACAATAAACTGCGAAGAATTAAGAACACCACTAAGTAGTGGTCCACATCGAACCGGGAGAACAGAAGAGAATAAGTCGTACTAACCAGACTTAGAATAGGTCACACCAATCTTACCCACATGCATCTAATCACTAAAGATCAATCGCCAATATGCCCTAAATGTAGCTCTCAAATGAGCGTTCAATCTTTCATCGAGGAATGCCCATATTACACTAATCTATTTACATGTAAAAACCTTCCAAGACAACTGTCGGCATCCCAGGCAAACCATGAATCCAATGTAGGCAAACTTATGTGTATTTTAAGAGAAACAGGCATATTTATGTGTATTTTAAGAGAAACAGGCATATATGAAAAAATTTAATTTACCCAACAGTCAGGGCGTAATAACCATGATGCTGATCGCCCTATAACCTGATCCTAATCCTAATCCTAATCAGAAAGAATTCTCAATACTGTAAGACATCAGTATTAGTGAGGTATTAATTGTGGGAGTAATTGTTTTTTCTTCCGCTATGAAACTGAAATACATTGGAATTCACCTACAACCATAGGCAAGAATGGGGCTGTTCTGAGGCCCACTTTTCTCCTCCATAAATCGACCATAACTTTATGGGGCTCTCCTACAGCCCTTCTCTCTCCCCATTATTAGTTTCCCAAGTCTCTTTGGGGTGGACGAGGATCTGATTTCCCGGGGAACAGCGGCTGTAACATTGTCGGGGAGCAGCCCTGCTCAGCACAATGGCCAGCCAGGCCGGAACAGCCTTCCAGATGGGGCCGTGTAGAATCGATACGGCACAATCGACCTATATCCAGGAGCTTCCGCTCCGCGAGAGTCGATGAGTGTGTCAACTCGATACCACCCGCGCCTGCCACCGTCAGCACTCAGTCACGCCACCCATGCGGCTTCCTTATCTGTACCCACACTTCCCATCTTAACGTCATTGCTTCTCTTTCAGTGTTATTAAACTATTTCAGATTTATTAATCAGATAATCCAAACACATCTGGCAAAACGAAAAATCCCGGAAGATAGCTCTGATGTATGCACTACAAAAAATAAGTATAAATCAGATGTGGGAGAAATCAGATTCTATTACCAGTCACTTATAAAATCTATCTGCTTCTCCCTTGAATAGCAATTAAAACCCAAAATAGCAGAATGTCAACAGGATTCATATCAAACAGATCACGCATGGAGCGAATTTTTAACCCAAAACTACATTCAAAAACCGATCTCTCTGAAAAAACCTGTTTCATGCACATTTGTTGTTATCAATTAAGTATATAATTCAATAAACAGGTCGATACTATACCTGATTCCAGAAGAGAGTGGATTAGATGCCAAATCACGAGAATTTATTAAAAAACTTTAATTAGAATGAAATTTACAAAGAAAAATTTATGGAGAAGATCTCATAACCCTTTGACATTAAAAATGGTGTTAGGCAATGCGATATACTCTCTCCTACTCTGTTTAACTTTGTTCTATACAATGTTATGGAAGAATGTGAGAAAGAAGTCAAAAAATGTTATTTAATTTGAGCGTTGCCAAAAACAACCTGGAATTTGTGGACGACCTGGCGATACTAATCAGACTGCAGTCAAACGGCATCGAAATGAGTAGGAGGAAATTCGCTTAGAAATAAAGAGGAAAAAATAGAGGTGGATTAGACAAGGCCAGAGATAGCCAAGGTCGATCCCGGAAGACTAGGAGGGTCACCGTAGCGAAGGAGCCCTAATCAGTAGGAGAAGGATTGAGCTACGGTGACTGGCACAGAACAAGAACTGGAAGACTACGGTATTGGCTATAGCTCCAACAATGGGTATGAAGGAATGACAAAAATATTAATAGAATCTCCAAAAAGTACTTTTATTATTAGTTAATTCCATTAAGTGTAAAAATGTACAGATAATTTTTTTTTTTTAATAAAGAGTTAATATAAAAAAAAAAAGAAGTTAATTCCTATGAGGTAGGATCCGTCACAACCGTGAGTGTATGTTTTGTGTTTTGTCATTTTTTCTTAGAAATTAACCACATATACTATTGTATATTCTTTTTTTTCATCTATAGCAATTATTGAAGACTATTACACACTATTTTTAATAAATACACGTATATATATATATATTGACACACACACCACATCCTCAAGGGAGTATGGTCATTATGATTTTCAGGTTAGCCAGGATAGAAGTAGAGAAAGCTTTTTGGCGTTTAGCTGAGTCAGGGCCATCGATGGATGTTGAGTTGAGTCAGTGTTGTGATGATACATACCATCGCGAGGCACAGCCTCTACCATCATCCTCCCCACCTCGCTTCCTCCTAAGCTCTGTCATTCCCACTCACCCAGATGTAGAAGTAATCGTCGAGAGCCTTGAAGAAGGTCTTCACACATATCCAGGTATTCAGGATACAGAGTATGGAATATAGACCTTCACACATTACATACTCTCTGCGGCTAAATATGTTGGCTAAACCTCCCTTCTCCCCACACCCCTTGTCTCAATAAAACTAGATGATGACAAAACTATTTATGTTTTTGAGAAAAGATTTCTTAACAAATAAATTGTAAGCACTTAAAACATAATAAAAAAATAAACTGTAAGGTTGTCATTTGTTCTTTGTGGTTAAAATATATCGTACATTAAATAAATGCACATACGCGTACACGCACACAAAATTTAATTGTATATTATCCATTTAAACAGAATAAACCTCTCTTTGCACAGAAAATATATTAATTTAGTTTATTTTTATTAGTTGACGATGACCATTGGTATTTATTAAACTTTGATGGATAGATTTTCAAATGTTTTTGTAATATAACTTATCAATAATTAATTAAATCAATATTGTAGTATTTAATTAATAATATCGTATAATAATTGTTTAATTTAATTAATTAATTGGATTTTATTTTATTTTAGCAAGAAAAAAANTACACGTATATATATATATATTGACACACACACCACATCCTCAAGGGAGTATGGTCATTATGATTTTCAGGTTAGCCAGGATAGAAGTAGAGAAAGCTTTTTGGCGTTTAGCTGAGTCAGGGCCATCGATGGATGTTGAGTTGAGTCAGTGTTGTGATGATACATACCATCGCGAGGCACAGCCTCTACCATCATCCTCCCCACCTCGCTTCCTCCTAAGCTCTGTCATTCCCACTCACCCAGATGTAGAAGTAATCGTCGAGAGCCTTGAAGAAGGTCTTCACACATATCCAGGTATTCAGGATACAGAGTATGGAATATAGACCTTCACACATTACATACTCTCTGCGGCTAAATATGTTGGCTAAACCTCCCTTCTCCCCACACCCCTTGTCTCAATAAAACTAGATGATGACAAAACTATTTATGTTTTTGAGAAAAGATTTCTTAACAAATAAATTGTAAGCACTTAAAACATAATAAAAAAATAAACTGTAAGGTTGTCATTTGTTCTTTGTGGTTAAAATATATCGTACATTAAATAAATGCACATACGCGTACACGCACACAAAATTTAATTGTATATTATCCATTTAAACAGCATAAACCTCTCTTTGCACAGAAAATATATTAATTTAGTTTATTTTTATTAGTTGACGATGACCATTGGTATTTATTAAACTTTGATGGATAGATTTTCAAATGTTTTTGTAATATAACTTATCAATAATTAATTAAATCAATATTGTAGTATTTAATTAATAATATCGTATAATAATTGTTTAATTTAATTAATTAATTGGATTTTATTTTATTTTAGCAAGAAAAAAAAGAAGGCCGTTTTTAATGATCCGGGGAATTACTTTGTTAAAATATTTCAAAGTTGCAAGATAATAGTTATAGAGAATTATGAAGAACTTCTTTAATACTTTCACTGAGTATAAAAGTACTCAGTATGAAGATAACCAAGTTATTTCTAGGTTAACTTTTTCACTTTATTTCATCCAAATATCATAGAAATTAAATATTTAAGCTTATGCGAATGATGTCTTGTGTCTGATGTGAATCAATGTTTCTGTGGATTTCTTTCTTAACATAAAATAGCACGATACGCACACACGAAAATAACATTAAATTCAATTTCGTCAAACATAACATTAATAATAAAGTTATTTTTATGTGTGTGTATCGTGCTTTTTTATGTTAAGAAAGAAATCCACAGAAACGTTGAATAACTTCGAGTAGGAAATATGATTCCAAGCAAAGTTTTCTCTCGTGCTTCAGGTTTGATATAGATCAAAACTGAAGCATTAAAGATAAGAATTTTATGACAAAAAACTTAATATTTTTAATTGTAACTATTTACAATTAAAAATATAAAGCTTTTTCTAACTTAATACAATTTTTTTTTACACAATTATTGTATTTCTGCTACATACTATAGCTCAAAATTGTTTAGTGCTGATAATTTAATTTATATAAGTATATTAAAGAATGCTCTAAGTAAACCTTGCTGACTGAAGTTCCTTAATTTAATAATTATAAAGTAAGGACAAATATATTTTTTACTCAAATAAGTTTTGGGTTATTCGATTCTTTTTAAATTAAATTTATTTATATTCTTATTTATTCCTATTCTTTAATGACAGCTATTTAATTTAATAAATTGTGTTCACGTAGGCTTCCACAGTCATCAGATGTATGTAAAGTTTTTGATGGTTGCCGAGCTTTCGCACATCCTGTGATGGCTTCTTCAGGGCTGAATAGAGAATGAGAGCTGTCTTCAAATCCAGGGGTATTTATACCCGGCGCTGTCCGGTCCTTGGGCGAAGCCTGTCTTCCCATTGGTTGATCCTGTTTTCCTGCTCGCTGATTGGCTGGATCCTCTTATCGATTGGTTGGACCCTCTTATCGATTGGTTGGACCCTCTTATCGATTAGTTGGACACTCTTATCGATTAGCGCTGGTTTCCAATTCTTGCTGAGCCTGTATCCATCCTCCCTGTTGATATTCCTAGGATTTTTCGCTATTTCGATGGCTTCTCTGATGGTCCGTCGATAGTAGTTGTTTTCCCGGGCCAATATTGAAGCATCTTCGAATTTGATGTGGTGGCTGGTGTTGGCGAAATGTTCTGCTAGAGCTGACTTTTCTGTACGTCCGTGTTTGATGTCTGCAATGGGTTCTTTTATGAAAGCTCGGCAACCATCAAAAACTTTACACGGTCCAACCCGGAAAAAACTTTACATTAATAAATTGTGTTCGAATAAAATAAGTTCTGTTGTTTCAGGATCAGTAAATATATTCTACATTGGCCGAATTCTTCTTCAAGAACCACTGAAATAATTTCCGATAAAATAAATAAAGTAAAAGAGAATCCTTTTGCAAAAATAATAATCTATCGGTATGAAATAAATGACCGACCAGTTCATCTCGCCTTCCTGAGCCAACGTCTAGCTATTTTTATTTCTTTGACAATAAATAAGCAATTGTTAGTCTTTTTTAGGAATTATCCTGCCGGGCCGGGAAATTGTCATTGACCTCCAATAATCAATCCTTTGTCTCCGAGACAAAATAAGATGTAAAAGAAAATTACCAAGGTGACTGACTAATAAAAAACAAAATAAGAAGAAATGCTTCATTAATTTTCCGTTCAGTTGAGTTCTGCAATGATCTATAGCAAGCATTAGGCAATACTAGCAGACCTTACGTAAAAGTGGTGCTTTAATAGTTTCTTGTTCTTAATATTATTATGAAAATGAACTTGACTCGCTCGGAAATAAATTAATTTAAAGTTATAATAAATTATGAAAGAATAAAAATTATGACTCATAAAATGTTAAGAAAGAAAAATAATGTAACTTCTAAGATAAAAATATATAATTATCTTATTAAATTATCATCGCATTTATATTCTTATTATAGTTGGAGGTAAATATTAAACTTCATTTCTGGCACGGTACAATAATAATGTTTGTGATACAAATGGATTTTTTTTATTTTAAATTTCCTGAAACTTATATCATTTTAATTTTTAACAGAATTATCCTTCGTTTTCAATGCATTATAATAATATTTCTGCAAAATGTTTTACAGGAAATGCCATTTAACATGTGCTAAAAACTTCAATTAGCCATAGATTTATTTTAGGGTTTTTAGGCAAATTTAATTATAATAAATTAATAGGGGATAAAATTTGTACCCGGAAATATCTTTGAAAATCAATCATGATTAAATATAAGTCTAAGATTGTACACAATTCTACTGCAGTCTCATATGATAATCGTTTTTTCTATTTATGTGAGACATAGAACCAAAATTGTTTAGGGATTGTTCAATTTATATGTCCAAAAAAAACAACAAAAAAAACAATAATATGCCATAAAATCAAGTACTGAGCACTGAGTACAATATTTTATTTTGTCACGACATATAATTTCAATATTATGAAAAATTTATTTCCATGTTGATGAGTCAAGAAGAATGATTTAAATAATAAAAGATTATGAATAAGAAGATTACTGAGGCATCACAAATAACTTTATATTCCTATCAGATATTAATTTATCATATAGTTATTTACCATATTTTATATCAATATTTAAAGTAATTTATTAATATTTCACAAAACGCAACATTTCCTAACCTAAATACATCCTGTAGAACAGAGTGAAATCAAATCTGAATTTTGAAGGCTACATCTTATCTAGAACATTTGTCCGGAGATAGCGAAGGCTGTTGGAGTTTAGCAACATACCGCTCCACATAAACTTGCATATATTTCCTCCCGTGGGATAAGGCAACCCCCTCTGAAGGAGATCTCCCGCTTTTTTTTCCTGATAACGGATCCAGGATTGATAACGGCACTTCTGGAATTACATACAGCTCAACTCTTCTACGCATGAACCTCCCTGAGAGTTTTCTTTAAATGAGAAATGTTGTAGGGGTATGTCCGTACGAATGCCTAGAAAAAATACGGCAGCGGTAATCGCTGTCTGTAAGCCACTTTAATCCTTAATCATATCATAGAGCTCATAAATAAATACATAATAATATATAAATACGTATACTTGTAGGGTGGAAGTGTGTTGTGAATAATAGAATTTAAGGAATAATTTGGAATTACATATTTATATCTGAAATTTATAAGGTTGATTATTTTGTTTATGAGATCCCATTCTACGCCAGAATGACAAAATAGAACAGCTCACCATATTCCACGCTTATTTACTTTAATATGACCAATTTGTTAATGCCTCTTTATTATATGATTTAATTTTAGTTTTATATAGAAAGAATAAATTATGCCATTTTTTAAAAATAGAAGATGTTGATGAAGTTGAAAAATAGTTCAAGAAAAAACTCAAAATGGACTATTACTCCTAAATCTTTCTTTTACAGACAATTAAAAATTTAATATTATCTTTGTGGAATCTGTTTATTCTTAAATTCAATTGTTCCTTGTTGACAGTAGGGGAGATTTACTTTTCTTTTCGCTTCATATAACCTTTGGTGATAAGGGCGCCAGGAATAGCTCAGGGGATCCGTTCGGGTCTCGCAATCCTGACGCTGCGGGTTCAAATCCCGCCCAGGCCAATAAAATAAATATAATAAAAGCTTGTCCTGAGCCATGGGTGTTTAGAATGGGGTGGCAATCTGTAGATAGCCCCTCATTCCATGACCCTCAGTACTTGAAAGGGAGGCTAGCACTATAAATAAAAAATTTGGTGACAAAAGAAAACAAACTAAGCCATAAAATACTTTTCTATTATAATATAATAATTTCCTAAGTAATATACTTTTTATTTTATTCGATACCAAATAAGTTGCTAATTATAACTTCTAAGCTAATATAAATTCTAATTACCCTGATTACATCATGACAGTCATGATTTAGTCCCTGTAGAGCATGAGTCTCTATCTCTCCCCATCACCCCCCTGCTGAAGGCAAAAATAAAAAAGACTTCTTTGGTTACGAACCAGTTCTTAATTCTTCAGCTCCCAAGACGGGATTCCTGACAAACCCCTCATCATAAAGCTCGTTGGTCTAGTAGTTACCTCCAAATATATAAAATATATTTTTTTATTATTAGGCAATCATCCTAGAAAATCATTGAACATGGTCCCATTCTGCGCAATTCTAAGGGAATTCTAATGTCTCCCGAGTTAGCAGTCGAAGAGGGGCCATCAGGAAAACAATAGGACTATACGTGACACGAACTGCTTGGTATGTATAGCGGGAGTGTCGAAGGACAGTTGTTCAGAGCGTGTTATGAATATGCAGGGGACAGTAGGGGTTCGGTACTTGCTGCACTAGGAGGCAGTTCTGTGACGTCATAATTGCCTCTCACTCTATAGATGTGACGACCTCGTTGGACAAGTTCACGGTTGGAGCCGTTCACCTTCTGACTCAGCTTCTTATAGTTTCCTTTACTGCGGACAAGAACAAACATGGATGATCTGATCACATTTAAACTCTTTAAATCCATCTGTGTAAACGGATATGGAATTGATGCATTTTGATTATTTCTTTTTCAATTAATAGTGATTACTGATTATTCCATTCCTGATTCCACATTCCTTAAATGTTTAAGCAAAATATATTTATATATATTTAATTACTGATGTTTGAGTTTGCTCTCATTCGACTTTTAATAGAATAAAGCAGCCCAAAAAAATATTCACGCCTATTTAAACGATGTGTAGTCGAATTTAATTAAAGTTCCCGTTAGATAATATTAAATTATTAATATCTGTAACATGTCCATAATTCCATCACGGTACTTGCAAAGGATAAATTTTGAAGTACCTATGTGTATATAAAATTAATCTTATTTCTCCTTCTGTGGTGAGTAGTATTCGAAAGTGACTGAACTTAAATGTAAATTGAGCTCTTTAACTAATTTATTGTTTTCAGAAAGAGCAGAAAGTCTCAGTCGAGGACTAACGCTCATTATTCGGGATAATTATATCGAGACTTAAATCATGAGGCGTCCTTTGAGATTCTGTGATTACTCCCTAAAATATTCACCAAGGAATTGTACCACAAGCTACCCAGATGAACTTAATAGGATTTCACAACACAATCAGAGTAAAACTGAAATTTATAAGTGACATATTTAAAATGGAATATTAATTTTTAATATTTTTTCTTATGAAGCGTCTGGGACTTTGAGGCGTTAATGTTAAAATGCTCGCAGGTGCTTGCTTCACAGTTTTATTTCTGTGCTTTCGATTCAAATTTATTGCATACTCATGAGGAGTTCGAAACCAAATCGAGTATTCACTTTTTCACGTGTCAGTCGGTTTAATGTCTAGTGGGTCATATTTGAGAATAAATTATTTCCTAACATACGCGATTCATCATTACTTTATGGTCTTACTATGAAATTCTAACTACATAATTTATTAATACTTTAGAGTATTCTGAGAGCCTTAAAGAGAAAGGACATGTTGATCCCAAACGGAAATTCCTCAGTTCAATCGCTAGCCCTGAAGATGGCATACACTGTAAATCGAAACGTTGGCTTACACATTATTCTATTGTATTTTTTTTTTTTTTTTGCCTCCTGGCCGAAACCCTGACCATTTCTGCACGAGCGTAATTATTGTAGAGTAATAATGAAGAAAATAGTAATTATCATGGCACAATTACGATGTTCCGTTTCGATGGGAGATATAGACGTCCTTGGAACTGGATCTCAGTGAGTGAGCCGACAACCTTGCACTTTCGAGGTGATACAGTAAAGACGGAGGAAGATCTGGTCAGACAAGAAAATGGCCTTGTCCGCTTTCAACAAAGGAAGGCTGTGGAGAGTTGGGGCTTATTTCTTCAAAGACTGCAGGAACAAGAATCTTCGCAAATCCCTACACAATAGTTTATCCTACAATAATAATAAAAAAAATTAATAAACTTATATTTGTGCTTTTATATTATTTCATACTTATTACAAGTGTGTGTTTTTCATAAAACAACTTCATGAAATTTGGTTTTTAGTTATTAAATGAAAAACAAAAGGCTGAGTTCGGTAGTAAACAAAATAAGACTAATAGGAGTGGGAGTTTACCACAACCGAAAATTTAAAATGTAGTATCTATGTGGAATATATGTTCCAGAACATGTGTTTTTTTGTTTTAAAGAATATATTAACTTTTTAGGTCGTAGAAAATTATTTTGTTTAAGTAATAGATTTCAAAANCTGAAGATGGCTTACAATGTAAGCCAAAACGTTGGCAGATAATCCTTTATTAAAAAATACATTTTTTTAAATTTTTGTTTTTTGGATCTACCTTGACCGAACCCCAACTAAAATCATCTTACAATAATATCAACGGTCAACAAACTCTCCTTTTCAAGATATATGACTTTTAATTGTTGTACATTTAATATGTTTTTTTGTCATAATATAAGTAAAATTGTTAGCCTCCCTTTCAACCACTTAGGGTCATAGGGGGAGGGGCAAATTACAGGTTTCCATCCCATTCTAAACACCCATGGTTCATGTCAAGAACCAAGACCTTTATAAAAGCTTGACCAGAAAGGGACTTGAACGGATCCCCTGAGCTACCCTGGCACCCCCAAAATTGATGGTTAAACTTACAATAAGAAAAGAGAGAAATTTTATTTTCTTGATATTTTAGAGGCAGTGGAAACTCACATTCGAATGTGCTCTGTTTAATTATCTTTGCTTTATAATAAAGGGGAGGGGTGGCTATAATTATGAGTTGTGGGGTGGCTCTCGTTGGGCCAGGAGGTCGCTATTGGATTCCCAAGTGGCTTTCCTTGCATTCACTCCTTCAGAAGCGATATGTCGGTGAAGACCTCATATCCCGAATCCGTTAGCACATGAGCTGGTTTTCCCTTCGCCACAAATGTTCCTCCGGTTTTAAAGTCACGGTCTCGCTGCGGCTTACCTCGCTCGCTTACCCGCCTGCATCTTACCCCCAGACGTTTCCATCTCTACCCCGAAGAATATAATAACTAGATCGAGGGCTAGAAAGATTTCCCAGCACTTGCCAGCTGATGAATATCACAGCTGATTCGGGAGAGTCATCAACCTCATACTTTCCAGTCAAATGCTCTTGTGATTATTTTATTCCATAATAAACAATCAAAATTATTAAATGGGTTATTTATGTATGTGTTTTTTACTAATTTCAATTTAAGAATTGTTTAATTATATCACAAAGTTAGTAGTATTTAACAATAAAAGTATCAACAAATCTGCGAAAATTAAACAGAATAGGGAGATACCTCAGGGATCAATCTTAAGCCCACTGTTGTATCTATTGTATATAATTGACCTCTCTCAGTTTTATGGCCCTAAAAACTTTTTTGTTATCATGCAGAGTTAATTTAAAATCAATGAAAATTATAAACTGTTATATGATTTGTTAAAAAATTCAACAAATTAAATTAATTTTACGAAAAACGATTGAAGTCATAGAGGTTTTCTATAATGCTTTAACATAAATCTTTTATCTGCAGAATAGCCTAAGACTTTCAGAATTTTATTAAAAAGAAGCTAATTAAAAACGAACTTAACGACATAAAAGACGCCAGTTTTTTTTTTCAAAATATATTTTTTTTTATTTTCCAAAAAAAAAGCTTCATAATGTTTGTTTGTACTTTTATGGCGCTCAACTACAGTAATATTATATATTTGTGATAAGTGGGTTATATTTATGATGGAAATTATTATAATTTATTTTATGTATATTACATAATACGGCATCATATCAAATGTATAAGTAGTGCTCAGTGGAATTATTTTCTTGGGTTTAAACTTTTGATGAAATAGTGATATATTGCTTACAGTGATGTATAATATATGTATTACATACATTACATGTACTATCATAATATATTTTTAGATAAATGGAAATAAATATTCTGTTCTATTGCATTATATTCAAATAAAGGAAAATTAAAACGGACCAGCTAATAGTTGGAAGTGGCTCCATAAAAGCTTTTATTACTCCTAAATGTAATAATACAATTCAACCATACATTACATTACATAAGTAAGAACTTATCAACTTAGCGTTCAATAAAATCCACTAATTTCTCATTACTGCTTTTTTTTTTCCACATTAGTCTTTCACAAATTTTTAAAACGGGGCGCCGTGAGGGTATTCATCAGAGAATTCCAAATCTAGCGTTCCGAGTTACAAGTTCCGCTTTTGGAAGGCTTTTATCGAAAAATAAAAAAAAAGCCTGAAAATTGCCTCTAAATAGCCATTTAGATTAGGATGGAAGCCTTGAGTTTGCAGCTCCCTCTATGACCTTAAGCGGTAGCATTGGACTTAAAAAAAAGAAAAATAGAAAATAGGAAGAAGAAGAATTATTGATAGATTTCTCCCAGGATCAAAAATAAATAAAATTATATTATGAAATTAAAGTAACGAAGTATATTTAGTATTTTAGTTTTATTATATTTTTATTCGATATGCGGTATTTAACGTAAATTTAAAACTATCCTCGAAATTTTTGTTTTACACACACACACTTATATATTGCTTATAATATAAATGCAAAAAGAAAGATCTATCCCCACCGTTAGAGGAAAACTATATTTCTGAGTAAAAAAATACATTTTCGACTGTATTTTGATGGAGAATCTTGCAGACGAGTATTTACCTACATAGTCAGTCCTCATACAAAAACTGTCCAGAAATACGATACCTTTTGTCCTTTCCACAGAAGACTCGACAAAGTTCTAGAAGGACGAAGAACGGCATTTGCTACATTTTAGTGCGTTGTAGTGGAGTTATAATCCTATTCTATGAAGTATAATCAGATAGATGTATGTTTAATTACATTTAATAGAGATAGGGATGTTTTTTTTTACAGTATTATTCTCAATAAATACAAATACATTTTGTTAAGAGCAGTGTCATACACAAATAAAGTATAAAAGTCATTTGTAAATTATTATAATCTGTAGATAACACTGATAATTCAATTTTAAGTTTAATGCCTGTTTCAGATGTAGTGAGAATCACATCGATCAAATTTTTTATGGTAAATAAAATCACATAATAATCCTGCTATGTTAATGCATTGTGATTAAAATGTCGTGTAAAAAAATAATGAAAAAAAAAAAATAAAAATTTTGGCGATGGGGGTTCATGTCCCACCCCAAGTAATCTTTAATCATGTATTAATACTTGTCGTAAATCGTGGGTTTTTAGAATGAAATGAGGAAGTTTATTCAACCACTCTTTCAGGCACTTAGGGTTATGGAGGAAAGAGCTATTTACAGGTTGCCATCCCATTCTAACAGATTAGAACAAGCATTTCATATCTGATTAAAGCTTTCCCGGGGTGGGATTTGAACCCCCATCGCTAGTAATTTTGTTCTANCTTACTCGCCTGCATCTTACCCCCAGACGTTTCCATCTCTACCCCGAAGAATATAATAACTAGATCGAGGGCTAGAAAGATTTCCCAGCACTTGCCAGCTGATGAATATCACAGCTGATTCGGGAGAGTCATCAACCTCATACTTTCCAGTCAAATGCTCTTGTGATTATTTTATTCCATAATAAACAATCAAAATTATTAAATGGGTTATTTATGTATGTGTTTTTTACTAATTTCAATTTAAGAATTGTTTAATTATATCACAAAGTTAGTAGTATTTAACAATAAAAGTATCAACAAATCTGCGAAAATTAAACAGAATAGGAAGATACCCCAGGGATCAATCTTAAGCCCACTGTTGTATCTATTGTATATAATTGACCTCTCTCAGTTTTATGGCCCTAAAAACTTTTTTTGTTATCATGCAGAGTTAATTTAAAATCAATGAAAATTATAAACTGTTATATGATTTGTTGAAAAATTCAACAAATTAAATTAATTTTACGAAAAACGATTGAAGTCATAGAAGTTTTCTATAATGCTTTAACATAAATCTTTTATCTGCAGAATAGCCTAAGACTTTCAGAATTTTATTAAAAAGAAGCTAATTAAAAACGAACTTAACGACATAAAAGACGCCAGTTTTTTTTTTCAAAATATATTTTTTTTTATTTTCCAAAAAAAAAGCTTCATAATGTTTGTTTGTACTTTTATGGCGCTCAACTACAGTAATATTATATATTTGTGATAAATGGGTTATATTTATGATGGAAATTATTATAATTTATTTTATGTATATTGCATAATACGGCATCATATCAAATGTATAAGTAGTGCTCAGTGGAATTATTTTCTTGGGTTTAAACTTTTGATGAAATAGTGATATATTGCTTACAGTGATGTATAATACATGCATATGTATAATATATGTACTATCATAATCTATTTTTAGATAAATGGAAATAAATATTCTGTTCTATTGCATTATATTCAAATAAAGGAAAATTAAAACGGACCAGCTAATAGTTGGAAGTGGCTCCATAAAAGCTTTTATTACTCCTAAATGTAATAATACAATTCAACCATACATTACATTACATAAGTAAGAACTTATCAACTTAGCGTTCAATAAAATCCACTAATTTCTCATTACTGCTTTTTTTTTTTTTTCCACATTAGTCTTTCACAAATTTTTAAAACGGGGCGCCGTGAGGGTATTCATCAGAGAATTCCAAATCTAGCGTTCCGAGTTACAAGTTCCGCTTTTGGAAGGCTTTTATCGAAAAATAAAAAAAAAGCCTGAAAATTGCCTCTAAATAGCCATTTAGATTAGGATGGAAGCCTTGAGTTTGCCTCTCTCTCTATGACCTTAAGCGGTAGCATTGAACTTTAAAAAAAAAGAAAAATAGAAAATAGGAAGAAGAAGAATTAGTGACAGAATTTCTCCCAGGGTCAAAAATAAATAAAATTATATTATGAAATTAAAGTAACGAAGTATATTTAGTATTTTAGTTTTATTATATTTTTATTCGATATGCGGTATTTAACGTAAATTTAAAACTATCATCGACATTTTTGTTTTACACACACACACACACACATACTTATATATTGCTTATAATCGCAAAAAGAAAGATCTATCAACCCAGTTAGAGGAAAAATAAATTTTAGAGTAAAAAAATACATTTTCGACTGTATGTTAACGGAGAATCTTGCAGATGAGAATTTACCTACACAGTCAGTCCTTATACAAAAACTGTCCAGAAACACGATACTTTTTGTCCTTTCTACAGAAGATTCGACAAAGTTCCAGAAGGCAGAAGAACGGTATATGCTACATTTTATTACGTTGTAGTGGAGTTATAATCCTATTCTATGAAGTATAATCAGATAGATGTATGTTTAATTACATTTAATAGAGATAGGGATGTTTTTTTTTACAGTATTATTCTCAATAAATACAAATACATTTTGTTAAGAGCAGTGTCATACACAAATAAAGTATAAAAGTCATTTGTAAATTATTATAATCTGTAGATAACACTGATGATTCATTTTAAGTTTAATGCCTGTTTCAGATGTAGTGAGAATCACATCGATCAAATTTTTTATGGTAAATAAAATCACATAATAATCCTGCTATGTTAATGCATTGTGATTAAAATGTCGTGTAAAAAAATAATGAAAAAAAAAAAATAAAAATTTTGGCGATGGGGGTTCATGTCCCACCCAAAGTGATCTTTAATCATGTATTAATACTTGTCGTAAATCGTGGGTTTTTAGAATGAAATGAGGAAGTTTTTTCAAAATTAATTAATTAACTGTTTTTATTCAACGACTCTTTCAGCCACTTAAGTTTATGGAAAGAGCTATCTACAGGTTGCCAACCCATTCTAACAGATTAAAACAAGCATTTCATATCTGATTAAAGCTTTCCCGGGGTGGGATTTGAACCCCAATCGCTAGTAATTTTGTTCTATTTTATTTTCATTTATTTTTTTTATTGTTTTATTATTAAATGGCATATCAACCACCATCGCGAGGATTGTGAGACCAGAACGGTGCCCCTCGGTCTCCCCAGGGCCCCATGAAATGTTTGACTGAGAAGTTTGTTTACAAGCGGGGGGGTCTAACAAACTAATATAAATAATCTAAAGGGTTATTATCACTACGAATGAATATAAAACTATCATACCTTCTATTATCCGTCTTCATTGGTTTCCGCAAACCATCTTCTGTTGGCGAGTATGGATATAGTGCGTGGATGGACAATATCCGAAAGCGCTCGCCAACAGAAGATGGTTTGCAGATACAAATGAAGACGTATAATAGAAAGTATGATAATCCTATATAATCTTGTACAATAATTTACAGATTCCAAGCAGCCGGTGAGTAAATTTTACTCGGGCTGAAACACTTCAAGTGAAGGCAGTTCTTTACAATCAAACCGTATTGTAGTACTCCTTTTTGTATCTTTTCTTTCGTTTCGTTCGGAAGAAAAAAAAAAGAAGAAAAGAGGCTTACAGAAACAGAGGCGGAGAGAAAGGACAAAGACGAGTAAGGGAAAGTTCCGGATTACGAAGTTTTACTGGAGATTACGCTAACTCTTCCTGCAGATCTAGGTGGACGTGTACAGATCTNAAAGTTTAACAGCCCATCCACTGTAGAGGGGTTGTTCCCAAGGCACTCTGCCATATTTCTTCCAATGCCTTCCCTAGTGAAGTAATTCTGATAAACTGGGCAAACCTCTACTATCATACCTTCTATTATCCGTCTTCGTTGGTTTCTGCAAACCATCTTCTGTTGGCGAGCGCTTTTGGGACATTATCCATCCTCGTAGCCGAATACATGTTCACTGTCACTGTCTGTATTCAACTGCGTTTGTATTCTGTGGGTTGGTCAGAGGCGTCAGGTATAAGAGTCGCTTAGCTATTACGGTCGCTTTGTCGGATTTTGGATCACGTTTGACAGACCTTATCGCCGGCAAAGCGACCTTAATAGCAAAACGACTCTTATACCTGACGCGTCTGACCAAACCACAGAATACAAACGCAGTTGAATACAGACCGTGACAGTGGACGTATGTATTCGGCCAGAAGATGGACAATGTCCAAAAAGCGCTCGCCAACGGAGGATGGTTTGCAGAAACCAATGAAGACGGATAATAAAAGGTATGATATATAATACCCTGATATAATCTTGTACAATAACTTACAGAATTGTAAGCAGCCGGTGAGTATTTTTAGTTGGGCTGAAACACTTCAAGTGAAGGCAGTTCTTTACAATCAAACCGTATTGTAGTATTCCTTTTTGTATCTTTTCTTTCGTTTCGTTCAGAAGAAAAAAAAAAAAGAAGAAAAGAGGCTTACAGAAACAGAGGCGGAGAGAAAGGACAAAGACGAGTAAGGGAAAGTTCCGGATTACGAAGTTTTACTGGAGATTACGCTAACTCTTCCTGCAGATCTAGGTGGACGTGTACAGATCTACGTGTTTGATAAAATGTATCGCATACACTTTTTTGCATAAAACTTTCCATATTGTAGATCATAATATATATTCATGCTCCCATTGTACGTGAGTTCAAGTAAAGTAGCATAAGAATATTTTTCACTGATGCAATTTACCTTATAAAATGAGAGTCTTATGCTTATAATGTGGTAATTTCAAAATGTACTGGCTGATATAAATCTTCTTGAAATTATCTTTTCATATGCCGTAGGGATTTTTTTAAAATTTTAAACCCACTTTTTAAACAGATCGTAATTTATGGTACTAATAAAGCCACTATTTTAAAATGCTTTTGTTACAGGTAAATAGAGAAAGAGAATTGATGGCCGAAGAAGTGAGAGGCTCTAATTAATTCATATAAAGTTTTACTTATTTAATTAACTATTGGACAAGTAAAGTCAACAACCCATTATTAATAACAGCTTTTGCCCAATAGAAATGTATTTCTTTACATCCAAAAAATAAATACATTAATAACGACAAGGTAGAAAGTTATATTATGAAAAGATATGTCATATACCTTTATTCGCTGATGACCATAGTAGTTGCGCACCTTAAAACTACATATACCTTTATTGGCCTGGTTTTTCAGAGACTCCCTGCCATCATCGTTAGTACAAAGATCTTTGGAAGTCGAAAGGTTGGCAATAAAGAATCAATTCTTGAAAATTTGTTTCATACAAGACTTTTTACTGTACTACTTTTGTATCAAACATCTGATGGGAACTGATGAACCCATACACCAACTTTATTCCGCCTTGTAGATTGGAAGCGATGATCCTTAGCTGACACACTTAGATCACAAGGCTTTAAGGTCAAGAAGACGTATGCGATACCACATATACAATGGGGTTCAGATCGAATCACTTACGCCTTCTCGAGATAAATAATTCGTAACTTCAGGTTAAAAGTTCTTATTATGGTATGATCGATTCCAAAATCTTAAGAGTACTACAAACGACTGAAGTTGGCATTAAAAGTAACTTCGCTCACAGTTCAAAATAGGATTAAATCATCACTTCTGANATCGGAAGAAAAAAAAAAGAAGAAAAGAGGCTTACAGAAACAGAGGCGGAGAGAAAGGACAAAGACGAGTAAGGGAAAGTTCCGGATTACGAAGTTTTACTGGAGATTACGCTAACTCTTCCTGCAGATCTAGGTGGACGTGTACAGATCTACGTGTTTGATAAAATGTATCGCATACACTTTTTTGCATAAAACTTTCCATATTGTAGATCATAATACATATTCATGCTCCCATTGTACGTGAGTTCAAGTAAAGTAGCATAAGAATATTTTTCACTGATGCAATTTACCTTATAAAATGAGAGTCTTATGCTTATAATGTGGTAATTTCAAAATGTACTGGCTGATATAAATCTTCTTGAAATTATCTTTTCATATGCCGTAGGGATTTTTTTAAAATTTTAAACCCACTTTTTAAACAGATCGTAATTTATGGTACTAATAAAGCCACTATTTTAAAATGCTTTTGTTACAGGTAAAAAGAGAAAGAGAATTGATGGCCGAAGAAGTGAGAGGCTCTAATTAATTCATATAAAGTATTACTTATCTAATTAACTATTGGACTTTGTCCTTTCTACAGAAGATTCGACAAAGTTCCAGAAGGCAGAAGAACGGTATATGCTACATTTTATTACGTTGTAGTGGAGTTATAATCCTATTCTATGAAGTATAATCAGATAGATGTATGTTTAATTACATTTAATAGAGATAGGGATGTTTTTTTTTACAGTATTATTCTCAATAAATACAAATACATTTTGTTAAGAGCAGTGTCATACACAAATAAAGTATAAAAGTCATTTGTAAATTATTATAATCTGTAGATAACACTGATGATTCCATTTTAAGTTTAATGCCTGTTTCAGATGTAGTGAGAATCACATCGATCAAATTTTTTATGGTAAATAAAATCACATAATAATCCNATTCATATAAAGTTTTACTTATTTAATTAACTATTGGACAAGTAAAGTCAACAACCCATTATTAATAACAGCTTTTGCCCAATAGAAATGTATTTCTTTACATCCAAAAAATAAATACATTAATAACGACAAGGTAGAAAGTTATATTATGAAAAGATATATCATATACTTTTATTCGTTGATGACGATAGTAGTTGAGTGCCTTAAATTTACATATACCTTTATTGGCCTGGTTTTCCAGAGACTCCCTGCCATCATCGCACTAAGATCTTTGCAAGTCGAAAAGTTGGCATTAAAGAATAAATTCTTGAAAATTTGTTTCATACAAGACTTTTTACTGTACTAATTTTGTATCAAACATCTGATGGAAACTGATGAACCCATACACCAACTTTATTGCACCTTGTAGATTGGAAGCTATGATTCTTAGCTGACCCACTAAGATTACAAGGCTTTAAGGTCAAGAAGACGTATGCGATACCACATATACAATGGGGTTCAGCTCGAATCACTTACGCCTTCTCGAGCTAAATAATTCGTAACTTCAGGTTAAAAGTTCTGATTATGGTATGGTCGATTCCAAAATCTGAAGAGTACTACAAACGACTGAAGTAGGCATTAAAAGTAACTTCGCTCACAGTTCAAAATAGGATTAAAAAATCACTTCTGAGTTAAATAAAGAGACGTATAATGACATCTGCACAACGGTAAACTGCTCATAAAACGAAATTGCAAATTTGTAATTTATTTATGCAATAACCTCCAAAGCCGACCCTTGTTCGGTCCGGAGCACCAATTGGAGTCATGGTCGACAACTGAAGCTGATGAAGGTAGTACATTAATCTTCGAGAAGAAAATTAATGTTTTTTGGTACTGTCCAAGGGTTAATATTTGAAAGAGAAGGAGGAATGCTGAGCTCGCAGTATTCTGCGGATGGTGGAGGGGAGCGAGCGTTTTGACGTAGTCTCTGCTGGGCAGAGCATGTGCCAGCATCATACCGAAACTCTTCACGGCGAGAAACGAAGCTGGAAGAGGGTTGGCCGAGCTAACAACCCCTGGGCAAATGCCGTGTCAGCAGACAGTTCAACACTCATCAGAACGGAGAGCTGCGGAACAGGACCGAGACAGATGGTGCAGGCTTTGGTGGAATAAGTACAATATATGAACTATGTTATTCAGCTATGTCTCTTGATAAGCAAAATTATATCGGTGGAGTAGATTTATTGTCAAAACTTACTCTGTTATTGATATTCAGAATTATGTCCTTGTAATAATGTTTACAAGGACATAATTCTATGTGCCTATGTCATTGTTTACAATATGTGGCACATTCAAATGAAAAGCGTTCCAAATGATGATGATGATGCATTATAGTTGCCAAAAACAACTTCAGAAACAATTCAGCCGTGTTCTCCTAGGATTGTGCGCCTTGCCCAAGAATTCTGGTCGAACCAGATCGTGTGACCACAGAGTCCACAATGAAAACCATCCTTTGTAGGGAAAACTGAGGACGACTGGGTATTCTCCACACTGTCACCTCCAGGCGATCTGGGGCAAGGACCTCCGTCATGGTGGCTGTGTCCGAGCCTGTATTAGACTGTTCTTTGCATCGACTTCCACTCACAAAAATAGAAAGGTTTTTTTTTTTCCTTAAAAGAAGGATTAGACTTTCCCTGCTCGGTTTTTTTGAGGCAAAGCTTATCATCATCCGCGTGCCTCTTGCCTGTCACAATATCTTATCTTTCCCTAATACTTTTCCTTTCCTTCCATCTGCCCCGTTCCCTCACATAGGCTCACTTGTCTAGGGATCGAAGTTCTCATGATATAGTGTATTTGTTAATGTAGTACAGAATTAATAATGTTTTAGCTAAAAATTCACAAATAATCAATTTTTTAAAGTAGGATTGAAATTTCGGAGGTTGGCTAAAAAATTTTAAATGCTTAATGAGACAATAAAAATGAAAAGTTTTGTAGTATTATACATTTGGCTATAAAAAATATTACCGAATATTAAAACTAAATTTTACGAATATTAAATAATTTTATTTATTTAAATATTNGGGCCTGCAGAATAATCAAAATTAAAGTCCATCGCACAAGAGTTGCGTGAAATTAGCTGATTTGTTTCATCAAAGATAGAGACTTAAATAACAGTAAATGCGACTTATTTGATTTTATAGATAGACGAGAGCAATAGGTGTAAAAGGCGATACCTTAAAAAGCTGGATCTGAAATGTTCGGTAAAGGTGAGTGGGGGAAGCGGAGAGTGGGGGAAGCGGCGAGTGGGAGAAGCGGAGGGTGGGGGAAGCGGTGAACGTTCGTATTTCAACGGCATGTGTCATACATTCTTAAATATCTACCTTAATAAACGTTTCCTTGCAAAAAAAATATAGAATATAAATGTTAGAAAATAACAATGGTTTTGCCAATACTAACAAAAAGATTGCAATAAATAATAAAAATAAATTAAATAAAAATACATTAAATGTCACTTTGCACTTTGCAGGGAGATGGGCTCCATTGACCCCACTCCCAATATTTAACACTGCAAAGAATGCATTCTATTATTAGATTTCTGCGGGTCAAATCAGTTCGAACAAAAAAATATACATGATCTATACTACTCATGGCTTCATGGGATATGATATTAAAAGAAGTAATATAATTATAATTGTTTATTTTCTTAAAATTTATTAAAAAAATAAATCAACGAGGCACTAAGTAGGTCAGAAATAAGATTCATTACAATTTTTATGAATGACCTGATGAGTGAAGGCACTTATCGATTTATCGACTCCCAGAGACAGTCAGAAAACAAGAAAAAAATGGACGTTCAAGAGAAAATGGAACAGGATGTCAGTAGAGCGCACTAATAACACATGAAAGTGCTAACTCTGATGATGGCTTTCCCCGTCATCCGAAATCTGGCGCGACAGTGAGAGGGATGAAGAGCGATGACGGGGGAATCATACACGGCCCAGCGTCTCGATTGGAGGGCTAATCTAATGCTGTCATCCCTCATACTGCAGGTCATCAACATTTCCCCTCCATTCTTCTCCAACCCCCACTAATTAGCCTGCCAAACTTGCCTTGAAATCCGCCGATAAAGCCATCCAACTCACTAGTCAGGATGGGGTGGAGTCCAATATCAATCGATTGTCAATCGATCAACTTTGGTTTTGGCCACACGTTACATACAACAAATTTGTAGTAATCCTTGGTTGCGTTAGTTTCACGCAATGGACGCAATCATTGCCTGATTAATGTCCCATTAAGATTTTTTTTTTTTTTTTTTTTTTTTTTTTTTTTACTAGCGATTTCTCCATAAGGTAATCAAGCAATTCAAGTCTCATCAAGACATGATGTTTGAAAAACTTCAATAGATTTTCAACGATCTAACCGATTTTCGGCGTTTCATTAAAAATTGATATAAACTAGAGTAAATGCCATAAACAAAACAAAGGTTTGTCAACTAATAATAATAATAGTTTGTCAATTGGTCAGGAGTGTAGGATCCACTTATCTATCGCATCTATATTCGTGAATTTCTACTTTAATAGGGGTTTATCGTAAAAATATTATAAAACATAAATAAATTACTTTTTTTATTTCTTTTAATTGTGGTATATTATCCCACAAAAATTTTAAACGATTAAATGCTAGGGAATAGAATAAAAAATCTAACTATGCATAAGACGATATATTCGTCTTTCTCGGAGATTAGACTCTCGACACTAGTGCTGGGAATTTAATAAGTTATCTGGTCTCCCGGTGGCGTAAGTAGATAACGCGCATGCCCCGATATCAGGAGATCCAGGTTCGAGCCCTGGCTAAGGCAGCTAGATTTTTATTCTATTCCCTAGCATTTAATCGTATAAATAAATTACATTTTACACGTATTGAGCTCTTTAAACTTTTTCTGTAACTCAAATAAGAAGAAAGATATTTTGATTAAAAATTTGGTCTCTAACTTAACCTCTTCCTATCCCCTATTAGATTTCAACCAAAATTGAATTCCTTCAAATAATAAATACCCCATTCAATTTCAATATTTTAAAAATAAGAGGTACCCTGAAGCTGATCGTCAGTATCCACTGAGCAATCCAACCAGTAAGTTTTGTTAATTAAAAATTTATAACAATCAGTGCTCCCAGTGGTAGCGGTATTGACAAATATCCATTTTTAGCTATGTCAAATTATGCACTTACTTTTATTGGTGTACTAAAAAGTACATTTTGTACTAAAAACCGTCCAGGCAATCATATATCATTACTAGCTTTTACCAGCACATGACAAATTGCACAAAATTAATAATAAAGTTCTATTTAAAAAAAAACAACTATCTATTAATTATTAGCAATCACTTAATTACTGGCTTCAAACTTAATTTCAAAACTAGTTTCCATTAATTTCTTTACTAATTAATAATAAAAAAATTGAGAGCTACTGACATTTGTTATTTAAAATGTCACCTGTCAATTGAAAATTATACCTTTGCAAGGGATTATTAAAGTAAGAAACAGATTTTTATTAATAGCTAGTCATTATTACTTACACTTACAGCTTTCAATTCAGCCGAGTAAATAATTCTTTAAACCTCACCTGAAAGCAGAAGATAATTTAATTAGAATCAAATTATAAGTATAATAAATAAAAAATTAAATGTAGACATTAATATATTTTTCATTAATTACAGGTTAACCTCATAAATAAATAAAAATAAAGTTCAACAAAATACTTAATATTATTATCATTATCATAAATAAAATTTTATGAAATATGATTATTTAATGTATTTAATCCCATGGGGTAAATATATTGCATTATTAATTCTTTGTGGTTAGAAAAGGAAATTATTTTTCAATTTCTTTGCAACTATACAATTTAAAGTTGCAATAAATAAAAAACAAAAAGTCTTTGTTTTTGTTTATGACGTTTGTTGTTGTTGCAAAAAAAAAAAAACAATACTTTTTTGTCCAATTATTTCTATTTTTATAAGAGAACTTGCGGGTTTTCAGGTGTAGCGGTTGAACGACGTCATTTTAAGACCCTCTAATCAGTGACCAGTCATCTCTGCCGAGAGGCGATCACCGCTCCTCTGGGAATCACTCTTTTAATAAAAATAACAGCCGTTATGATATAACGGGCTGGCGTAGATGTCCCCAGACAGCCATTAGCTAGCGGGGCGGTCACAGTAACGGCGGAGCACCTCCAACAGGCCGGGGCAGTAACAGATTCATTACTGGTATGACTTCTTCTGCATCCGGGGAACGAGTATAGTAACAGGTTTTTAGTGAACAGTGATTTGCAAGATTGAAGCCTTGGGGCAAATTTGAGATGACGAAATCTTAGTCAATTCCGTTAATTAGTTCACGTTAATATATAGTTTATATATTGAAATGACATTCAATGACAATCCTCACATGAGGAGAGAAGTAGACCAATGACAACACTCTCAAATTATTATGATTATGTGCAGAATAATAATGAGTTGGCATTTTGGCATTTGATTGAATTGGTTAAGTTAGGAATTCAGATAACTTGGAATGTTTATTCTCCTTTTTCTAAGGAAAGCATGGCCCTGTATGTATGATTTTTGAAATTAATAAATTTCGTGTTTTTTTTTTTGTTTTTTTTCAACTTTATTATTTATTACTTTCTACATGTTTTGTATATAGTAATGAGATGGTTAATAGTTACAGTAAAAATTAATTCAAAAATGATAATTAAGTAAATAATAAAGAAAAAAAAGGTACTGCAAAAGCCATTGCCCGCTTGTTATTTTTCAGCCACTCTCGCAATATGACGGAACAAGAATTACAACATATATGAGGAGATATCGTTATATCTTGGTCCCCAACT
>KZ807600.1:177011-187259 GCA_000696205.2 Oncopeltus fasciatus | reverse complement strand
TATATATATATATATATAGCTCTAATAAAGCTATTTAGCTTCCTCAATAGAGCATCGGTAAATATCCGCTGTAATGTTTGAAAAGTCGATTTATGGTAGGAGCGTGAATAGCTTTATTTCTTAAGTGAAAATCTGCTAAAATGAAATTACTATATCTCCAACCCTATATTTTTGAAATTATACAATCATATTATTTTAAACTAATAACTATTTAATAAGCCCGAGTTGAGATTTGAGTAGATAACAGTCTAGATATCTTCATTGCGAAAATCCTCAGTGACGATGGTATAGAGAAGTCAGTGATTTCTTAGATCCCAACAACAGTACATCTCATCCATACTGCGTCAGAAGAATGTGTATCGGAGGGAAGTGGTGTCATCGCCAACACCATATCTTCGCGAGATGTCTCTCACACTCTCCAGTTCCTCGTCATATCTCCGCCCCGCCCTCCCCGCCACATTATGCATAACAGACTGCACGGTAGCAGGTTAACCTTTCCAGCGATCCCCTCACTACATTCGCGTGAAGGCTTTGTAAATCTCTTTTCAAGCGAGGAGTCAGCGCCGAGAACCAGGTCGTGGGTTTTGTTCCGTCGCGGGCTGACCTCACTGGTCTTTGTCTGGGCGCTGCTTGCTCTGACTCAGAACGAATTACAGTTAATACATGCAGGAGAGCTGAGGAAATGAACCGATCCTGCCCCTCGAATGTTCAGTCGGGATATAAGTTCAGAACTAATCGGGGAACTATTACTTTAGATTGGTTACGGTCAAGAAATCAGACTACATTTCTTGGGTAAGGAACGCATTGAGTCCGCTGATGTCTCATTTCAACCTTTTTCTGAACTAATATATAAATATTAATTAAATGAGTTCTTCTTTATTGGTTTACATTAGGTTCACGTAGGCTTCGACGGTCGTCAGATGTATTTACCGTTTCTTCTTCCGGGTTGGACCGTGTCAAGTTGTTGATAGTTGCCGAGCTTTCGTACATCATGTGATGGCTTCTTCAGGGCTGAATAGAGAATGAGAAAGAAAAAAGAACTGGTTTACATTAGTTAACTTCATGCGGTAGAAAAATGTAATGTGGGGCACTGGCTAAGCCGAGAGAATCCGTCAGTGTATTCCAATGTCCTTAGGCAGGCTTTAATCAAGAAATTAAAGCAATAGATGATTAGAATAAGGTGGCTTCCTGTAGACAGCCCCTACTTCTATAACCCTGGAAGTGGTTTCCTAAGAGTAACTCTTTGTTTGTTATGTGGGATTCGAGTGTTGGGAAGACAAAAATGTGGAGAATTTCTTATCGTAGTTTCGTGTCTGAACGTACTGAAAAATGTTTTTAAGATATACTTTTTCGGTGAATCTTTATCAAAAACCAAGTCCATTCAGTTTAGCACTTTCAACAAATGGTGATTTTTTACCATGAAATAGTTCGGCAAAAGGGTGTCCAGAGAATAATTGTTTCTGAAGTTAGGTACAAATCAAGTAGAAGATAGATGAATGCGAATAAATATAAGCCTTAGAAAAAAAAAACATATAGGTCAAATTTAACTAAAAAAGAAACTTCTTTCTTTTTTTTCATCGCTAGGGTTTAGTAAAATATTATTTTAAGTAACAAAAATTGTGAATTGAAAATTTAATAAGTCAAAAACTTAGTTATACTGCGAATGTTTCATACATTTTTATGAATGATGTGGGTATAATTTTTCTATGGATGATTGAAACATTTTTCTTTGTTGTGAGAATTCAAATTTTTTAAGGGAAACTTATTGTATGTCTATTAATGGATAATTTATTATTTTATTGTGATGGCTATTTTATGTGATAAGCATAAATAATATTTCTGTCATTCGAGAAACCTGTCAAAAATGTCTGAAGAAATATTAACAGTACGGTTTGGTTTTTCTAATAAAAGGAGAACCTACTAAAATTAAAATAAAAAGTTAAACACAATGCAATATACATTTAACATATTATATTATAATTATAATTCATGGGCGTAATAATCTAAAGGTTGATTGCTCCTAAACCCGATCCTACCTACCTACATTTAACAATATAATTTAAACTTGTAGATTTTATTCATACATTTTATTTGATTTTTATTTGCTACTTTATGTATGTTTATTCTGGCAATTCAGTTCAGACAAAATGCTTCTAGACAGAAAATTAAAAAAAATCTTAAAGTATAGCAGCGGCCTTGAGTACTTCTAGCTGATTAGTGACCACAAGCTCTACATCATCGATTCACCAATCACTCATGGGTAAAGTGGATTCCCTACCATTTGTCTAGCTAGACCACAAATCGGGCATTCGTGGTCAGCCCATGAAGGCGGGGCTCCCCTGTACGGATATCAAGGTGAGTGGGTAGGACACCCCCACTCTGCTTTAATCCTCAGCCCGACCTTTGTCGGGGGAATGGCGAAAGCCCATATCGGTACCATAGACTGTAATAGCTGTCTCCGAGATTAGCGATTCTGTCTAGTTTAGTCACAGTGGTGGAGTTAAGTTTATCAGGAGTTAAGTTCAGTTAAGTCTGCAATATTTGCGATTTTCATGGCGATTGGACATAAATTAGGAATTATTGGTGTTAAGAAAGAATTTAGGGGAATTTTCTTCGCTCTTTCTATTTAAATCTCTCTGTTCCCAAGCCTATCTCAATGCCCACTACTTTGACGAATTTTTCTCCAAAGTGGATCCTCCCTATTTGTGTCTTTCCACCTTTTGCAAAACGTCTTCATCATCTCCTCTATCTTTCTCAAGTTCTTGTTGTTCACCTCTACTTAATATTCATTAGCTTTACAGGTATTCTCTAGCTGTCTCGAGCCACACCCAGAAGTATCGCAAATGTACCAAATCCGTACCCAACCTCTCTGGCTATAGAGTTATCTTGTGTTGGTTCTGTTCGCTCTGAAAGTTTCTTTTACTCGACCGTGGCTTGCCGGATGTTCTCCGTAATACCGAGATCTCGATGGATCCTGGTAAATCTGTCATTTCCAGTTGTTCTAAGCGTGAATCCCTGCAAGAATAGAAAGTTGTTTAAAATAATTTAATGGGGGGTTTTTTTTTTATGTGATACAGTTTATTATTCTAAATCGTTTTCCGGTATTGAAGACTTGTTCGTAATTTTTTCAGCTAACCAAAGCTAAAATGTCAAATTATTTTTGCAAAAATAATTTCACGCTTTCATTGTTAGACAAGACAGACATGACCTTCTGTCTTTGTCAGGTCAACGATCTTTGAACGCGAATGTGTCCATTTAAAAAAAAAACACAAATATTTATTTGTGTTTTCATTCTTTACTTCTTGATGACTCCTTTATTTTCTGGAAAGCCATAAGATATTCTTTGCTAGCTTTAACTAATTTAAGCTTTCGAAAGATTGGAAATTAAAGAACATTCTTCGAGTGGGGTTTTACCAATTTTTAAATTGAACACTTCCCCAAATTTTTCCGGAGTAAACTACAGCTTTCTGTAAACTTTGTGATTTGACCTTTTCGAGTGACTCATTGCTCTCATTAACTTATCGATCTTTAATGATCCTAACTTATGCGGGACGAGCTTCTCAGCTGGCAAAAGATTGAATCAAATGGGTCCAGCTAAGAAATAAATTCATGGTCAATGCATTCCTCCGGACGTTTCAAGTCTAGTACACAGAATCCATTAGAAATTTAAGAAAATGTCATAGAAAAAAAAAAAAAACACAAAAAATTAGTCAAAACTTATATACGTATATGAAAAGCCATCTAAAGATATAAAACTGTAGTTTGATAATTCAAACAAAATAGAGAGACACGAATGATACAAATCGGTTTAGCATAGAAGTTACAAGTTTTTCAGGGATCAACTAATTGTCCGCACCCACTCTTAACACGGTCTGTGGAAATTTTATTAAAGTAATTTTGTATTTATCGACTATCTTTCTCTTATGGCCATGTTTCGAGGCAATATTCTTCCCCTCTGTAAGTAAGATTAAATGGAAAAATGAACTTGTAAGATGCTGGGAGCAGGCAGACCAAAGGTAACTTATATTAATAAGTAACAGTTTTACATAGATGTATCTATAAGTTCCTTAAATTGTAATAAAATAAAATTGTAATCAACTTCCCACATGCAGATGTAAAAAGAAACTGCGATTTTTTAGCAGCGATCCATTAGGGAAAGACGCCAAGTTCTATTAACGTCATCATCAATATTTTTATAAACGAATGAATGGACTTGCATTTTATTTGCCAAATACTTAGTGAATAAATAGAATTTCTTCCAATATAGATGTATCATTAATGAAACTAAGTATTTATTTTTAGTAGGCCTCAGCTATTTAAATGGTAATTTGTTTGATATGGTAACACTAAAGAAAAACATGATTTGATTATAATTTAAAGTGAAGAAAATTTTCTTATACAATTTATAAATAGCAATTAAAAAAATAAAGAAAATTAAAAACATAATTTTTATTTATAAAAATAATAAAGGACTCGGCCCGGATAGCAGGAGATCCAGGTTCGAGTTCTGGCTGGGACAGTTAGATTTTTTATTCTGTTCCAATGCACTAAAAATTATTAAAAACATAATCAAAAGGAGAGTTTGTTGACCGTAGATATTATTTTTAGATGATTTTAGTTAGGGTTCCGTCAAGGTGGATCCAAAAGAACACAAATTTAAAAAAATGTATTTTTTAATGAAGGATTATCTGCCAACGTTTCGGCTTACATTGTAAGCCATCTTCAGGGCTATCATGAAGATGGCTTACAATGTAAGCCGAAACGTTGGCAGATAATCCTTTATTAAAAAATACATTTTTTTAAATTTGTGTTTTTTGGATCCACCTTGACCGAACCCCAACTAAAATCATATAAGGATTAAAAACATAATTTTTGAATAGGAGTAAGATGATTGGTTATGTTTGTTTTAGGTAAATTAATTCTAAGCTAAGAGATAAATTATTGTTATATCATAATATATCTATTTATTTAGTTTAAACAGTGAATATTTCTCATATTTAACCAATGGTGGGATTTTGGCAGTAGGAGAAAGCAGTGAGCATGAAATTTAAGATAGTATTGTAACTATCTAGATAGTTAGATTAGATCATTTCCGGAGAGAAGAAGGGGAAGAGATTAGCACTATTTGTGACATTATTATATATCTCTTTTAGTATGTATTTATCATAAAAATATTATAGAAAACAAACGTAAATACAAATTAATATAATTTTTCGCCAGTTGTACAAGTTTAAAGTGTCACAACAACGGATTATAAAAAATACTATTATCCAATTTCAGTAGAATTGCCATTTTTATTCGGTTTTCAATAGAAAATCTAGGTTTTTTCTATTTGAAAATTATTTTACGCGGGGGCTGCGTAATCTAAGCAGATTCTCCTGTATTGTTAAGGACAGATGTAAAAAAATATTAAATTGCGAAATTGAAACAAGCCTTTCAGGCGAAAATTGAGCGTTAAAGGCATGACCAATAAGCTTTGCTCTAGACTGCTCGGTAAAAAACTCGCTTATCGTAGTTATTTTTGTAAATATCTTACTTTATAAACGTTCTCATTCAAATTTTGTAGAAATTAAACTTAAAAAATTGCATTTTATGTCAATTGTGTTTTATTAACTTTTCCTTAGGGCAAATATAAACAATGATATAGCCATTATAAATTTTGGTCCCTTCTAAACTCCTGCTTTTCTTCTTCCAATTTCACTTAGGAATTAAATTCACAAAAAGCAAAGTGGAAGTTTATCTGTATACCGAAATTTTATATAACAGTATAGTAACAATCTACTTTCTTTCTTGAGATTGACCGTATCTCTCATAAATGTAAATAGAAAAACAAAGTTCCCAGTTCCCTAAACTGTTGATTATATATATATATTTTTTTTTATGTAGGTTTTGGTCCGNCTGAGGAAAATGAAATTATATATATAAATGTTCAAATGTTGAATCGGTGAAAAATCAAAGAAAACTTTAAAAAGTTTTCTCGTGGTACAAACATGAACGGCTTGATTTACTTATGGAGTTTAATTTCTTAGGAATAAATTAAAATTTAGTGAGTATCATCACACCCCCTCTCTTGGCGCCACTGAATGATCTACGGTTGAGTGGCGGAAATCCGACACGTGCATCAAAAGTGGGGAAGAGGGCACGTGACTGATCAGCTGTCTCGAGCACGTGAAAGGGGGCAGGTGATCTTGTCTCACCCCCCATGAGGAGGTTACAAATGGCGGTGTAGGGTTACCTCCCCCGCCCTCGTCGGTGGCGCTTCCTTCCTGTGTGAACGACTCAAGGTGGGTGGGTAATAGGGATGAACATTCAATTTTATCTGTAATGTATAATAAATTTCACTTAAGCTTACATTTAATTCCAGTAAGATTGATATTTATTTACATACTCTAATAATAAGTAGAGAGAAACGTAGTTTTTGCGATACATTAAATTTTATGACCTCTTGATCATAAAAAAAAAAATTTATTTCAAATTAGTCCTTGACCGATTTAAGAATATTCAGCCAAGAAATAAAATATTACGTCATAAGTTGAAAAATAAGACCGGATTTATTTATCTTCCAAATTACAAAACATAAACAATACTGCATTACACTCTGCAGGTTTGCAACTATATTGCTGTGCCTCTTACAAGATATACAGAGGCGTAAATTAAAAATCAGTCCGAAAAGGAACTTTATTCAACTTCGCACAGTAAAGTTTATTAGACCATTAATAATTATAAAATTAATTGTATATTTTAAAATAAAATAAAACGTATCCTAAATTATACATATACAGCTTGCTAAAAAATTAAATACTATAACTGCTTGAATATAATTCCTTAGCAGAAATTGACATAGCTATTCCATAATAGTTCATATTGTTATAATGTACAAAAATACTTATTTCTACAAAAGGAAAAGTAAACCTTTATAATTCTCTATTTTATAATATAATTCTCCATATAACTGGCCAAGAACATGCCCTGCTACTCATTCTTGAACAAGCTAACGAAAATAAGCAAGTGCAACAACCCTTAGGATAACAACTACCCTCAAAGAAGTGGGAGCAGGCGTAATTCCAGTAGCGCCTATGCTATTGCAGCTGGGGCCTCGCAGAGGAGTCATGAATATTGAAAGCCTTAGTTCATCCAAGAATTAACCTAATGGTCGACATAAAGATTCGTATGCAAGGGAAAGTTTGTTACGGAAACTGTAATTATCCCCGAATAAGTCATTTGCAAGTAAATAACTGCTACATTCACGATTGCTTCATTCTTTTAGGTTTTCAAAGGTATTTAGGTTATAAAGGTTTTTCAAAAGCACCCTCCTTCAATACGGTTAACATAAATCCCTGATATAAATATCCCTCGTCTACTGTTGATAAATAGTAGGATAGGGTTGATAGACCCAATGGTTTTGAAAATATAGAACTTTATTGGTATAGTTTTTGTTAGGGTTCAGTTAAGGTAGATCCAAAAAATACAATTAAAAAATATAAATTTTTTATTATTTACAGACGTTTTGGCTTGTAATGTAAGCCATCTCCAGGGCTGTTATGAAGGCGAGAGGGGAATTCGTGTCTCCTGGAACAAATATTCATGTCTACGGTCAAAACTCTCCATTTGAACTAATAGAACGTTATGTCCTACTTTTTATTTAAATTTTATTTGTATTTATATTACATTTTTAGGTTTTTAGATTTGTCAGATACATTTTAAAGTATTTACATTTTTGGCTGGTCAACTACAGTGAAATACGATGAGATATATTTGTTAATCATAGGAACAAAACATTTATTGTGAAATTTAAACAAATTTAGATCAAAATAGTGTCAGAGAAATGAGACAGAGATTCAGAAGTAAATTAGGATAAAATTTACGACAAAGCAGTAATAAAAATTGGCTTAACAGTAGCTGCCGTTGAATCAAAGATTTGAGAATTTGAAAGGAGGAATGGGAGGAAGAAATGGATGGTCAAAGGAGCATAGGGAAAAAAGCATATGGAAGAGAATCGCAAAAGGGGTGAAGATTATATACAAAAAGCATTCCCGAAAACATTAAACATTAATACAAGGAAACAAGAACCTGATTTTTTTAAACAGGAGCCAAATATAAGTTTGAAAAAGAGAGTTCGCTTTTGAGACAAGGTTATAGTCGACGATCTCCTAAGAAGTATGTGCCCATGATAAGCGATCCAAGGTAAGTAATTCAAATGAGACGCAAAAGTATGTAACTATTTAATATTAATGATGAATGGTTTTAAACTGACTGATAAATTTATTGTCTGCACCAATTATAAAAAAATAATTTGAAAATTACAAGAGCCCAAAAATCCGATCTTGTTGGAAGCCAAAGAGGCTCAGAGGGAAGCAGACAATACGGATGTGATAATTCTCGACCGCGGCTTACAAGAGAAAGTAAGTGGTCAGCACACCGCTCCGGCCTCCTGTGTACTTTCCTTGTTCAATGAAGAAAACAAGTTAAAAATGAGAGCTATCAGAGGCACGCCTGGATTCATCAGGCTCATGATAAAAGTGATAAGGTTCAGGATGGCATGCAAAACCAACCATCAGAGCCTTATTCTCAGGAGCCTTGGCAAGGATGTTAAATACCCCTTCAGATGTAACATATGGTGCTATGCTGACCTGGATGAATTTTTGGGACTCCATACTGCCGCTGTTGGAGCACTATAATCGAGTGAGTATTGTACTCAATTACTTACAAAATTCCGAAGACACGAAAATGCTGAGGAAAATGAAATTATACATGGGAGAGAAAGAGAGAACGCACTTCAAAATCCATCTTAAATTCATTCAGATTTTTTAATAAATAGATGTTGTAAAAACTATACGGCAGAAAAACATGAAACAAAAATTGACATTTTACACCAATATGGCCTATATTTATTTTATTTTATTATTATTTCAACAGCTATCTNTGGCCTATATTTATTTTATTTTATTAAATAAAATTAATTATTTTTCATTAATTATTTAATTAATTCATTAACTAATATTAGGAAGATAATATATTTACCCTTTCTGTTATATTGCAGACCCGCTTGTTCTATTTCTAACATTTTGTTCAGATATCAAATTTTGCTCTTATAATTAGTAAAAGGGAGCTGCTCAAGCCTTTCAATTACAACCATGTTTGAATTTTTTTTATGTCCCTTTCTAGAAATAATTATAAAGAATAGAACTGATTGAAAATTATATGTTACAACTTAAATATATAATGTTGATTTGTTTCGTGACCCAATTAATAGTAATAGTATAAATGTTTTCCCATTTTTTCCACTGATCGATCGTAAACACACTTACACACTAATGGAAAGTTGAACATTGTTTGCTAGAGTAGGATAATTCAAGTATTTTTCCTTTAGAGGCATTTGATAATAGCTGTATGACTGAAGTCACCAGAGGAGACAAGGTCAAAATATGACGTCACATAATCATATCCCAAGCTAGTAAATCTTCCCATATACTCTTTGGTCGGTCAAGATACCGAGGTATCGTGTTCCATGAACTAAGTTAAAGACTGTTAGGTTCGAAAGCCCTTAACCAAGCACCAATAGTGGCATATACGATCCTTTTTTCAAAGAATATATCAAATTAGAGTTTATTAAAAGCTCTCTTTAGCTCTAGTTCATGTTCCTCAGTCTCAGTTTTAATATTTATTTTTCATCATTTAATTCGGTCGGTGATACGGTTGTCCTTCACATGCCACATGGAGGAGAGGCTGGGTCCTGCTTGGCGTGACAGATGGGCGGGCCCTGTGTGATAGCTTATCAGAAACAGCTGATAGACCCACGTGACTCACAACCACCTGGAGACAGTTTGGGGGATAAGTACTTCCTACTTCCTGATCGGTTTTAAACCCCCCACAGCTGCATTACACACAGTTGAAGACTTAGTGGACTTATGATCTAAAGGTCACATTTTATGTATTCCAAACTTTTTGCATAAATACATAAATGCAACAGAAACACCTTGCATATACTCCCCCACCCCCTCAATATTTTATGAAGCTTTTAGTATCTGGTTTAACTAAATCATAGGTTAAAAATATAGTACATTATTTTATTTTATTTTCCCTAACTAAATAACCTTTTCAAAAGGAGAGTTTTTTTTGTTTTTTTTTGTTTTTTTTTTACCGTAGATATTATTATTAGATGATTTTAGTTGGGGTTCGGTCAAGGTAGATCAAAAAAAAAAAAAAAAAAAAAAAAAAAAAAAAAAAAAAAAAAAAAAAAAAAAAAAA
>KZ807600.1:164156-176728 GCA_000696205.2 Oncopeltus fasciatus | reverse complement strand
TATTTTCCTTTCTTATGTGTGTATATAAATATATATATATTTTTTTTTTTGTAACTACACCATAATAATTAGTGTTCCAACTTTTTACACATTGAACACGAATGACAAATGTTAAATTGTCGGCGTCTGTCAGAAATAATAAATTTCAACTCTCTACATAGACGTTAGTAGAAATTACCTTTCTACTTGATAGTAAAGTTAATAATTTACGGTTCAGGTAGGGGTTAACTCTTAGTTGTTCGATTTTGATGTGTAACTCCAAAAAAAATTATTTTATCAATAAACATTTCTTTGTTATGTTTTATCACTCTTTACTAAATATTACGCCCACTACATTGAAAAAAAAACAACAAAAAAACCTTTGTATTTACAATTGAAATTAAAGCTAATTCCCTACTATTCCGTGAATATTTTTTATTTTTTAGAACTTGTTTTTTTTCTTAAGGAAGATAAAAATTGTATATGTCTCTGATGAGAGACAATAATTATAATTGTCATTTATAATAAAAAGTCGATCACATAGAAGCTGCGTATACAAAGCGAATTCCTCAGTATAGTAGTTGAGGAATATTTGTATTCGATCCCATGTAATTTGTCTACTCATGAAATAAATCTTAATCGATAAACAAGACTGGGATCAGTTTTTATTATAAATAAATATTTCGCCAGTAACATAGAAAAATATGTTTGTAGTCTCATTTGACATTTCAGATAATTAATCTTTTTTTATATATCGATCACGCTCTGTAACTAGTCTTTCATTTTACATTCAAGAGCGACATGCTAAATTTTAACGAAAAAAATTAATAATTGTCACTTCTAGATAGTGAAATTAATAATTTATGGTTCAAGTGGGAGTTTACACTTAGTTGTTCAATTTTGGGGTGCAATCAAAAAAATATTTATTTTATTAATAAACATATCTGTGTTAAGTTTGATCACTCTAAACTAAATATTACACCCGTAAAAATTAAAAAAAAAAAAAAAAAAAACCTTTGCATTTAGAATTGAAATTAAAGTAATTCTCTACTCCTAATAGTTATTTATTTTATTTTATTTAACTGCAATGTAATCAGGATCATGGAAGCAGCGGCATTAACACCCATGGAACTTGGCAGGGATTCATTTCTCTATGAAAGCTTGCCCTGGGCGGAAATCGAACCCGCTTTATCAGATTTATAAGACCATTAGTGATCCCTTCAGCTTAACGGACGCCCTTTAGCCCCAGGTAAAGAAAAACTATGCTACCTAAAATCGATCTTTATAATACAATTTAAATAGCCCATACTTTTATATACCATATAATATGACATGAAGTCTATCTAAATGATATAAACATAGATTTTACTGTTTGTTTGCTAAAAAATATCTTAAGCTAGTGAGATAAATCTATAAAAACCTTTTAATTTGCCAATTTTTAGTGCAAGGGAACAGAATAAAAAATTTAACTGTCCCAGCCGGGAACTGTCACTAGTGCGGGGAATTTAATAACTTATCAGACTTGTCCCCGTAGCATAAATGGAAAATGCACCGGCTCAAATAGCAGGAGATCCAGGTTCGAGTCCTGGCTGGGATAATTGGATTTTTTATTCTGTTCCCTTGCACTAAAAATCTTTTTAAATTTACGAGAGATTAAATACCACAAAAAAATACTATTTATGAAATTAAAACCTTTTAATTTACTTTTATAAAAGTGTTTCGATGAAATATAATAAATTTATATAGTCTTATTAACATACTTATGACAAAAACATGGTATTCTTAAAATGAATATGTAACATAGAACAAAAGTACATATAAACAGTTGGAATTCGACATAATAGAGTTCAGGAGATACTTAGAATTTCTTACTTAATAAATCATAAACATAATTCTTGTTAGGGAAACGCCTTGTAAGATACGATATCACATATTATAACTGGTTGGAGCACAAGCCACCCCTCACGACTACCCTGAGGTGAGTTATAAATAACAGCACATTTACAGGGTTAGTTCACCTTGCTTGGGGCTGTGTAACCGCTCTTTACGAGGGTGTGCCACTTGCTAAGTGTCATGTCATCTCCATGCATGACTGACTTAAATATCGATTCACCAGATAACTCCTGGCACAACCGCTTGTGGTAAATATAAGTCAGAGACTAGAAAGACAGCTGATCTTAAGATTTGTCCCATACTTTCTTTACATGTTGAGAAATAATAAAAGAAAAATAAAACAAAATAACTTAAATACTTACTGTAATTTAAAGTCTCAGTCAGTTTCAGCCAATCATGAAAAATTAAAAAGTAAAACTAAAATTTGTTGAAATAAAATAAAATTATGCAATCGCCAATTGTTTAATATAGTATTCATTGTTCAAGTACTTCTTTTAACTAGTATTAAATATACAATTGATAGTATTTTCCTATAAAAACAGTTTTAATAATACAGACATTTCCCGTAATAGAAACCTCTTTGCGTAGTTAAATAAAAATGCATACATTTCGTTCGAATAATGAGTTTACACTCACTACAGATATGTACTAGTGGATTATGGCAATTAGAGAAATAAGAGAGGGAATGATAGATAGAAAGAGATAGAGTGTGCGGGAGAGAGAGAGAGAGAGAGAGAGAGAGAGAGAGAGAGAGATAGAGAAAGATAGAGAATCTAAAACTTTCGTATTTTGGTTAACTTCACAGCATGTACAAGCTATAGATTAGTAAAACTGCAAGAATAAATGCGTTAAAAATGTCCATTTTCTATCTGAAAATTAAAAAAAAAAAAAAATTTAATGCGAATATCATACAACTATCAGAAGAAATCTCATTCGGTCACTGCTTGTATAATCAGCAAAACCACACGAGTAAAATATATTTTCCTTTCTTATGTGTGTGTGTTTTATTTACTAGATTCATCATAGCTTTAATACATAGTTTAACAATGGTTCGATGATTAAATGAATTTTAGCATGTGAGGAAATTAATTATCATCTTTTATCAAAATAGATTTTAGAGTTAAAAATGTTGTTTCAAGTATTTTTTTTATATATATGAGCATATTTCTCGTTGCAAATCAAGCTACTTACTAAAGGGAAGCTAAAAAAATAGCCTACTAAAAAAAAAGTAACTAAATATCTTACTTTCTTTGCATATAAGTCTCGTTATTGGCATTATACTCTCCCCCCCCCCCTTCTTACTTAAAACATCTTTTTTAGCAATTGATTATAGAGAAGCCAAGTCTTCATAAGGCAATGAAATAGAATATAATGACAATTAAGTTCCTAATATGTGAGTGTGTATGTCATACATGGTACGTGCATTAGCGTTCCCATTAATAAAAGCAGAGAAAACAATATCAAGCTTTTTTTTTTGTTGAAAAAAACACCTTGTTGAGAAAACACAGAAATACAACCCATAGATTCAAAAGTAACTTACTAAATTTTATATTCCTTGAAAAAGGACTTTAAACAAGATTTTGATCTTAATTGGACAAATATCATATTGCTAAGATAGACAATTCTTTGGAGACATGTATGGCCGAAACAAATAAAATATATCAATTCTTCATACATAAGCTAATTCATGTATTATCTCTTTTCTACACTAATTAAAGAAAGGGAAGTGAATATTAGTCATGGAAAGCGGGAAAACATCAAAGTCCTGGATAAGGAAGCCATTAGACTTCAGCAAGCACACTAAGGAAAACCATAACTAACTCTCAATTAACATGGGTAGTAGTGAGTGCTCTGACGAGTATGCACGCGAGGGAGTGAGTACTCCCACCACAGCAGCAACTTCATTTAGTTCTGACTGTATTGTAAACTCTTAAAATGTAAAATATTACATTTGTTTGTTTATGCACTGGTGAAATATAACTGCCTTTGAAAATAACAAACAGCTTTTATTTGGAATAAGTGAATGTTCAGACATAATATGTAGAGAATTTGTTGTAGTTCGGTCAAGGTTAATCCAAAAAAATGCATTTAAAAAAAAATGTATTTATTATTATTTGCCGACGTTTCGGCTTGCATTGTAAGCCATCTTCAGGGCTGTTGAAAGACAGTTTTGTAAAAAATCATGATAAAAACAAAAAAATTTAAATGATTTACATTATTATTACATAAAATTGACATAACTGAAAGTAATGTGATATGTAATGCTCGGAAAACAATAACAATATGTGTAGATAGTGTACTACATCTACCTATAACGAAGGCTAGAGGGGATGTGTTGTCACCTGGAACAAATCTTTCTAAGTGACAGGTTAGATTTCAAAAGGAAATTCAGAGTTCAGATAAAATTATACAAACAATTTATAAATCAAGAGAAACTTGACAAAGTTTCAACTAGCTATTAAAAAAAGTTGAAATGCCAATAAAAAAAAAATAAATAAAATAAAAGTAAAAAAACTACTGACTTGACTATTTGACGTCGTCCAGCAATCTGATAAAAAACCTATATTTTGTTGCTTCTTATAAAACTACAGACGCTAAATTGCGAAGAGATAAAACATTGTACAATAACCATAACCTTAGCTAATCTGAGTGAGATCCGTACATAACTGTTTCTTAATTTATATCATGGGGCTTACGTGGATAGCTTACTTTCACATAATGAAATCTGATAAAAGAGTGTGGTAGTCTACCATTAGTAATTATAATAGGCATATAAAAAGACATACATGAACTATTATAAGGCAAATAAAAAGGAAAAGTAAAATCCAAAAATAACGATAAAATGAAATATATTTAAATACAAGTTTAAACTCTCCTTGATTATTTTTTTCAAAACCTGACCGCATCTTTCATATGAATTCAGACGTTTATTATACTCAATTACAAAAAGGGCAAAGTGGCCGAAAGTTCAAAAATAGCCCGTTATAATCTTGATGACCGGTTTTACACTAACCTGTTTTTCAAGGGTTTATTCGAGAAAAAAAAATCAATAATTTGAGTAGACAGGTAGCTCTTCATATCGCCGTTAATATGTTTAACATGACTGAATATTCTTTACTTAAAAAATAGGGTTGAACATTCAATTTTATCTGTAATGTACAATAAATTTCACTTAAGCTTACATTTAATTCTAGATAGATTGATATTTATTTACATACTCTAATAATATGTAGAAAGTAACGTAGTTTTTGCGATATATTAAATTGACCTATTGATCATAAAAAAATTATAATGGAATAATATACTTATTTCAAATTAGTCCTTGACCAACCTGTTTTTCAAGGGTTTATTCGAGAGAAAAAAATCAATAATTTGAGTAGACAGGTAGCTCTTCATATCGCCATTAATATGTTTATCATGACTGAATATTCTTTACTTAAAAATATGGACATTCATGATTTATATCATTCTGAGGCTGATAAATTCAGGGAGCTGAAATTTTAAAAACAAGATCGAGAACATCCGATTAAGTTAATATGCTAGATGTTTTTTAAAAGACATACCAATATAAGACCTTGACTATGATGAACAATATTTACTGCAAATACGTTCCACAGACAGAAGAGAATTAAGTTATAAACTGGTTAAACAAAGACAATTTTCGCTATTTCGAGCGTCGCATATAAATAACTCTTTTTATTGATTCGTAATGATTTTTATTTTCCTCCGCGTGCTGAGTCATTCAACATTAGACAAATTGAAGTTTGACATAAAATGAGCATTTTTACTGATGTATTCTTAATCATGTACAACCATATGCAATTTAGTTTATTTAGACATTTTTATTGGAATTTTCTGGAGATGCGCAACTAGATGTACCGTGGAGAGGGTGACTAGGTGGTGCGTGAGAGTAATTTCTAGCATCAACAGAAATATTTCAGCCAAATTAACGCAACAGTGTATAGCAAAACATTTGTTTTTGGAGACAAAGACCTACCCAACATTTATCTCGAAGGGTTAGTTAAGTATTTTTCTTCTTCATGAATTCCATATCAAAATGAACAAAGAGCAAGAAGGCCAAAACTTAAAAGGCCTAAGGTTCTATAACCTTAACAGCTTAGTGGCTGACTAAGTATAGGCTAAAGACCACGAATCCTCAAATAAATAGTGCCTCCAGAGATAAGTACACTGGTAGATGGCGTTCTCTTTGAAGATATCTATTTGTATTTCTATCCGAAGTGGGAGGAGGACGAGATGAGCCCGTGGGGAAAGCAGGGAGGCACGGTCTGCGAGCAGGCAGTCCCCGGAACCCAGAGTCAGGCTCCGTGTCTCCTCCTTGTGTCGTTTCTGCCTCTTTCCCAACAGCCGTGGCCTCCATCTGCCGACCTGGTGTAGTGGTTAGCACTTAGCTTTCGGCCCGCTCGTATGAGCCTCAGCTTGGGTATGGGATCGGCCAGCCTCCAGTAAAGACATAATACATAACTTTAAGCAAGATTGACACTTCTTAGTTGAGAATTTGTTGGGTTTCGGTCAAGGTTAATCCATACAAAAATACAATTTCTTCCTACGTCCTCTCTCGCCTTCATGATAGCCCTGAGGATGGCTTACAAAGTAAGCCGAAACGTTAGCAGATAATATAAAATACATGTTCAAATGGAGAGTTTTTTGACCTTATTATTATTTGATAATTTATGTAGGGGTTCGGTCAAGATAGATAAAAAAAAAAATACAAATTAAAAAAAAATGTATTTTTTAAAATTATCTACCGACGTTTCGGCTTACATTGTAAGCCATCTTCAGGTCTGTCGAAATACAATGTTATGAGAATACAATAATGATTTACAATATTATAATTAGAATTGCAATAATGCAATGTGATATCAAAAGTATGAATGTAGAAAGCCTGCCTATCATGAAGGCGAGAGGGGAAGTCCTGTCTTTAAGATCACATTTCCATTACTGAGTGGAAAATATAATTTTTGAGAAGGACACCGTGGGTGGTGGAAGAGTGGCGGAAGGTACAAAGGGAGAGCAGCCTGTTTCAAAAGGGGGCTATAAAAGGACGCAAAACAAGGAAAAAAAGAGAGGACAAAATTGGGGATAAGTAGCTTTAAGGAACTAGGAAAAATGTTTGACAGGTTTATTGAGAAGGAGGGCTAATGGTTCTTAAATTTTTGAAAATGTTTGAATAAGTTGAAGAAATTACAACACAATCCAGTTAACGACAGCATGGACATAGAACAAATTTCTTCAACTTATTCAAACATTTTCAACAATTTAAAAACCATTAGCCCTCCTTAAAAATAAACCTGTCAAACATTTTTCCTAGTTCCAAAATTTACTTATTCCCAATAATAGCCTTCCTTTTTTCCTTTGTCCTTTTTATTGCCCTCATTTGAGTCAGGCTGCTCTCCCTTTGTACCTTTCGTCACCGGCAAAAATCCTGACTAGTTTCCCCAGCATAAGACTCGACGGCCAACGTAACTCCAATCATATCCACTATATTACTTTTTTTTTTTTTTTTTGCCAAATTACTTATCTTATTTGAATATAACCCTAGATTTTCCAATTATTGTGTGTATCTATGCCTTATATATATCTACTAGAAAAAGATAAATTCAGAATATATTTCTTTTGGACAAGAGTGTGTATATCCGGGTGAAGAGGAGGGTGTGGTAGTTGTTACTTTGTAAATTGAAGTAGTTGTTTTTATATTTAAAGAGCATTGTTAATGTTTATTGTTGAACCAGTGACAAAAGTCATTTTTTTCTGCCAGCGAGCGGTTCGAAAGAAAAAATCTAAGGAAGATATTTATTGTCAGTTTTAATGTAATCACTTGTACCTAGTTTTTGATGGTTGAAGCTATCTCAGCACCTTTTTATTTTATTCCATTCAAGTTACTTTAAGGTAAAGCTGCTTCAATAACAAAACTTTGTGGAGAAAACAAAACAAAACAATAACAATGAGAATTTAAAAAAAAAATATTCATCAACATAATAAACATAGTAATTTTATAAATATTAAATTTTTTGTGGTATTTGATCCCACTTAAATTTTAACAATTTTTAGTGCAAAGGAACAGAATAAAAAATCTAACTATCCCAGCCAGGACTCGAACCTGGATCTCCTGCTATTCGGACCGGTGCATTTACCACTTATGCTACCGGGACAAGTCTGATAAATTATTAATTAATAATCTCGGCCCGGATAGCAGGAGATCCAGGTTCGAGTACTGTCTGGGATAGTTATATTTTTTATCCTGTTCCCTTGCACTAAAAATTGTTAATAAACATAGTAGTTTATCGACAAGCATATAAAATATAAAATTAATAACTTCTAAATTAAAAGTAACATAAATAAAAATAAATTAAGGAGGTTGCATGAAAAAGGAAACCCAGTGAGAATTCCGTTTGCGTAACTGTGGGTTTCACTTTCAATTTGCCTAGGACATCACCCCCTTGAAAGTTTGGTACTAAGGTTAAGTCACCGTAAATGCTAATCTGCTTTTCGCATGCTAATCACTGTTTTCTTTTGGAAAGGTTAGGAATCTGACTCATACACACATCCCTGTTTTGCTTCGCTCGAAAGTAATCATTACAGCCAGTTTTCGTCACCACCTATTTCCAAAGTCTAACTCTCGGCCGTTTCATTCTGATTTCATGGAACAGGATCGAGGAAAACCAAAACGAAAAAAAAAATTAAATTATTTGCTTTATATTATGTTCACTGCAATGCTCTACTTATGCAGTTGGTCTTTGATAATTTTAGCAATTTTAGTGCAAGGGAACAGAATAACAGTCACAGCCAAGACTCAAACCTGGATCTACATCTTTCCGGGCAGGTGCGTTACCATTCACGCTACAATCCTGATACAACTGATTAACGAGACAATCCTGATAAGTTATTAAATTCGTGTCGAGATTTACTAACTTATCAGGATTGTCTTGGTAGCTTAAATGGTAACGCACATACCCGGAAAGCTGGGGATCCAGGTTCAAGTCCTGGCAAAACTTTTTATTCTGTTCCCTTGCACTAAAATTGATTTGCGTGGGATAAAATACCACAATAAAATTAATATTCATATTTGATAATTTTTGTTTATTTGAATACAGTTCTATGCGTTCCTTCTGATTATACGATGTAACTATTGAGACTTATGAGAGTATGATAAATTAATCCATAGTTATGGAGCTAAATCTGATTTATTTAAAATTTATAGATTTAAATTCAGTATTGCTTAGTTTGAGTGACTCCTCTTAAAACAATGTGAAAACCAATCCATTCTAAGCAATTTCATTTGCATTTCAATAATTCAAAGCGAGGAAAAATTGTAATTCTATCATAAGGATAGTATCATTAATTGCGACATTTATTTAATTTTTTAAAATTTAATTTAATCTCATAATGTTGTTGTTGTTTATTGGGGGATTTACGGCGCCCAAGTGCAGAGGTTATCAGCGCCCACCATATTTTATGAATAAAATAAAGTTTAAGCAGATCTATTGACACAGGCCCCATCCCGACGGACAGAGACAGACAGAGTCCACCCCGCGGCCCATCATCTTAACAGAATGTAAGGTCCATCATAGCTTTATAATAGTCCATCATAGTCTCATAATAGTTCCTATTATTTAAACTATGTATGTGATTCCACTTTTTAAATTTATATATTGTGACAATGAAATTGTATGATTATTTATATTGGTAAATAAGAATTTGCTTTTAAATGTGGCTAGTTTGATTTGCATACACATACATACAAAAACCTACTCAAATAAATGTAGGTTACCGCTAAATGCTTTAGATATTAGGCTTCATATCTCCTAATTAGTCTTTTATGATACAGCTGTTAATGAAATAAGAAATTACGGCCATTGAGGTCAGAAATTATTCAATCTGTTACTATCGCGCAATATGTTTTCAAGGCCACAATAGACTTGGATTCCTCTTTATGCTCTCATTGTGACTTAATGAACGAGTTACGCAACAATCGATAGTGCGCTGACGGCCTTCCCAAATCGATTGGCGAGTGCTAGCGGTCGGCGACGAGGAGCGGTGTCTTACAAGGGGAACCGTTTTCCAGTTACTGTTTTTTCCCTACAGTCCTGGTGGATCCCTTTCGGTACAGCAGCCTTAACTGTTCTCGCTGCGGCTCGAATGGTTTTTACGGACGACGATGCTAGCGACCCCCCTCCCACACCTCACGTCCCACCTGCTACCACAGTCGCCATAGCTATGAGAGTTCTGTGGAAAATCTATTTTATCTAGGCTTTTAGGTTTTAGAATACTATTTTACACATATGTTACGTCTAAAAAAAAAAATTAAAAAAGCACAACACAAATTCATTGGATAGGTAACTTTTTGACCGTTGACCTCTTTCAGAAGAGGATTATCAGGAATTCGGTCCCGATAGCTGAAGAATTAAAGACTAATTTATAACGAAAAAAGTCTTTATTTTCTGTAACTTTTTGACCTAAATTTCAGGCCTTCATCAGGGCTGAATATGAATAACACAAAAATAACACAAAAATAATGTCTATATGTTATAATACAACACATGAATAAATAAATTAAATGAAAAAACTGTTTGTAATTTACTATATAAAATGTATGAAAACTGAATACTGGACATACGTAAAAGAAAAAAATATTCATAATATTCTGAGAGTAAGATATCAAATAGAGTGATGGGGAGAGAGAGACTCCAGCTCTACAATAACTAAATCATGACTGATCTGTTTTTCTGGATAAAACCCCAGTATGTTTTAAAGGAATAGGTTGCTAGCCTTTGAGAATGAGGGCGGCTTGATGTTCGTGGATACATCAATAAAGGACAAAAAGAAGGGTCCGTTGTGAATTAATGGAATGCTATGAAGTGGTCTTATGGTGATTTTCCTTTTGAGATGTGAATCACATTACTATATGAGGAGAAATATAGTCTTTGTCTGTTTTGTCATTGGTGGGGTTTCGTTCTAAATGTTTGTGAATGGACTCAGCTAGAAGTATCTCAAGGTTTGGTTCAGTCGCTAAAAATGTGAATTCGTCAACGTCGAAAGTATATTTGTCAGTAATAAAGTATTTAAAGTGAGCAGGGGTGGTTTTTCTTATTTTTAATGTTAAGTTGATAGTTACTGATCCTTATTTTTGTAAGATTTCTTTGTTAGTCCTATATATGCTGCGGTACAGTATGAAGGCCTGAAATTTAATTAATTAATATTTTATTTTGGTTGTGGTTTTTTATCCCACGTAAATTATAAACAATTCATGAGAGGGAACAGAATAAAAAAATCTATCTGTCCTCGCCAGGAATCGAACCTGGATCTCCTGCTATCCGGGCCGGTATGCTGACCGTTACACNTTCTCGCTGCGGCTCGAATGGTTTTTACGGACGACGATGCCAGCGACCCCCTCCCACACCTCACGTCCCACCTGCTACCACAATCGCCATAGCTATGAGACTTTTGTGGAAAATCCATTTTAACTAGGCTTTTATGTTTTAGAATACTATTTTACACATACGGTACGTCTAAAAAAAAAAGAAGCATAACACAAATTCACATAATTGTTGGTAACTTTTTGACCGTTGACCTCTGTGAGGAGAGGATTATCAGGAATTCGGTCTCGATAGCTGGAGAATTAAAGACTAATTTATAACGAAAAAAGTCTTCATTTTCAGTAACTTTTTGACCTAATTATCAGGCCTTCATCAGGGCTGAATAGGAACAACACACAAAAATAATGTCTATACAACACATGAATAAATAAATTAAATGATAAAACTGTTTGTAATTTACTTATAAAAAATGTATGAAAAATGAATACTGGATATACGTAAGAGAAAAAAATATTTATAATATTCTGAGAGTAAGATATCAAATAGGGTTGATGGGGAGAGAGACTCCAGCTCTACAATAACTAAATCATGACTGATCTGTTTTTCTGGATAAAACCCAGTATATTTTAAAGGAATAGGTTGCTAGCCTTCGAGAATGAGGTCGGCCTGAGGTTCGTGGATATATCAAGAAAGGAGAAAATGAAGGGTCCGTTGTGGACTACTGAAATGCTATGAAGTGGTCTTATGGTGATTTTCCTTTTGAGACGTGAATAACATTACTATATGTGGAGAAATATGGTTTTTGTCTGTTTTGTCATTGTTGGGGTTTCGTTCTAAATGTTTGTAAATGGACTCAGCTAGAAGTAATTTCTCAAGGATTGGTTCAGTTACCAGAAGTGTAAATTCGTTAATGTCGAAAGTATATTTGTCAGTAATAGAGCATTTTAAAAGAGCAGGGGAGGTTTTTCTTATTTTTAATGTTAAGTTGATGGTTACTGATTCTTATTTTTGTAAGATTTCTTTGTTAGTCCTATATATGCTGCGATACAGTATGAAGGCCTGAAATTTAATTAATTAATATTTTATTTTGGTTGTGGTTTTTTATCCCACGTAAATTATAAACAATTCATGAGAGGGAACAGAATAAAAAAATCTATCTGTCCTCGCCAGGAATCGAACCTGGATCTCCTGCTATCCGGGCCTGGTATGCTGACCGTTACACCACAAGGACCAGCTAGATATCTCACTCAATTCCCTCTTCACTAGCGAGAGCCTAACTTACGAGAAAGACGAGAACTTCGTCTTAAACTCGAAGTAGCTGACATTGTCATACATTTTGTCGGCTCTCGTCATTTACTTTATTAA